>JANTFA010142353.1:0-12059 GCA_026413405.1 Phytosciara flavipes | reverse complement strand
CGTTGACCATTCCGAATGTTGCTGTGAAAAAGCAAGGTGTTTCGGGAGAGAGTTCTGATGCAACTGGTCAATCGTCACGGGACATATTAATTAGAAAATTCGAAAAGGATTTCAGGTAGGCGACACAAATGTGTAATTGTGATTTATGCGCGAGTTGGGGGTGCGGTATTTTATGAACTTTGTAGGTGCCGTTATTCAATTATTATTTATAGAACAAAATAGTGCAATATCCCTTCTCTCTCAATTTTTGTTCGAATTAATTTCAAGCCTCACAACATTTCCACTTTGAGAATGATATCTGGACTTTTTCTTTCGCTCAAAACAAAAATCAATTTTGATTCATAGGTCGAAGCAACAAATCAAAGATGCCATTATGGGCAATGACTTCCTCAAACACATCGATTCGTCTCAAGTCAGAGAATTGGTTGATTCAATGTACAGACGTGATGTCGTCCAGGGAGAGTATGTAATACGAGAGGGCGAAGCTGGTGCTCATTTGTTTGTAGCAGCTGAGGGCGAGTTTGAAGTTATCAAAGATGGTAAAGTGCTTGGTAAAATGGGCCCTGGTAAGGCATTCGGTGAACTGGCCATATTATACAACTGCACTAGAACAGCGTCAGTTAAAGGTAGCTTGATGTCATTTGAAATTTTGGAAAATGACAAGGATTTTAACTGGGAATTTTCCGTAGTTCTATGTGATTCAAGGGTCTGGGTACTAGATCGAAGAGTTTTCCAGCAGATAATGATGAGAACGGGCATGCAGAAAATCGAAGAAAATGTCAATTTTCTGAGATCCGTACCACTGCTGAAACATTTGAGCAACATTCTTCTGGCTAAGATAGCGGATGTGCTGGAAGTGGTAATATATTGACGTATGTTCGCAACGCCAACACTTTAGTAAAACTTACGTTGCTCTTAGGAATTCTATCCAGCCGGTGCGTACATCATTAGGCAAGGTGCGAGCGGTGATACATTTTTCTTAATAAGCCAAGGTAGCGTAAAGGTAACTCAACGAATTCCCGGGAACCAAGTCGAGGAAGAGATCCGTTCACTGGGTCGTGGTGATTATTTCGGCGAACAGGCTTTGATCAAGGAGGACAAGCGAACAGCCAACATTGTTGCAATGCCACCTGGAGTTGAATGTCTGACATTGGATAGAGAATCGTTCACCCAACTGATCGGCGATTTATGTGAATTGCGGGAAAAGGATTATGGTGACGATTCACGAGTACTGTCAATGAAAAAGTGTGATTCGAAAGCGGTAATATTCGGTTCGGACACAATGCAAGGTATGTTCAGACGATTGAAACCCAGTAAAACTTTTTGACATTCCCCATTTTGTTCGACCAGAATTGCTACACGTTGAATTAGACGACTTAGATATCATTGCAACTCTGGGTATTGGTGGATTCGGTAGAGTCGAACTGGTCAAGTACGAAAAGAATAATGAGGTGCAAACGTACGCCTTGAAGTGCCTGCGTAAGCGACACATAATCGATACTAGGCAGGAGGAACATGTTTTCAGCGAACGCACTATAATGCTGTCCTGCAACAATCCATTCATCTGTCGACTGTATCGAACGTATCGAGACTCTAAGTATGTGTACATGCTGTTGGAGGCTTGCTTGGGCGGTGAAGTTTGGACAATATTGCGGGACAGAGGTCATTTCGATGATTTCACTACGCAATTTATTATCGGCTGTGTGCTGCAGGCATTTGAGTATTTGCATGCTCGAGGTATTGTCTATCGAGATTTGAAACCAGAGAATCTAAGTATGAAATTCCATTCGGTAAATGTATTGCCTCTCGGTTCTAACTTGTTTGTATTAATTTCAGTGCTGGACTCATCGGGCTACATTAAATTGGTAAGTTCGAGTCTATTTTTCGGTCAATGTGTGACAATTCTAACGGTCAAATTTTTCCCATCCCTTACAACGAAAAGGTCGACTTCGGTTTTGCCAAATACATTGGGTACAGTAGCAAGACGTGGACGTTTTGTGGTACACCCGAATATGTCTCACCGGAGATAATACTCAATAAGGGACATGATAGAGCGGTTGACTATTGGGCGCTGGGCATCCTCATTCACGAACTCCTGACCGGAACTCCACCTTTCACCGGTAATGATCCAATGAAAACGTACAACATCATTTTGAAGGGCATCGATATGGTCGACTTTCCGAATCATATGTCGAGATCTGCAATACTACTGGTGAAACGGCTCTGCCGAGATACTCCTGCCGAACGCCTTGGATATCAACGCGGTGGTACTCAGGATATTAAGAAGCATAAGTAAGTGTTCGGGATATAGAAAATCGACTTGAATGGGAATTGAATTTCAATTTTTCATGATCAACAGGTGGTTCGCAGGCTTCGATTGGGATGGATTGGCCAATTTGACGCTCACACCGCCAATTTTACAACCTGTAGCAGGTCCACTAGATTTCAGTAATTTTGATAATTTTCCGATGGAAACAGATTTTCCCGACGACGAAATGTCGGGATGGGATGAAGGATTTTGATGACTCACAAATCTATGTGCCTTTTGTAGACGATGACGAGACGACGACGTGTATGATAATAATAAAGTTTTTAAGGTCGAGATTGTCCATTTATATCACACAATAATTTACATCAATGCGAAACAAGAGCGCGCCTATGGTTTCCACTCCAACGTAACGATAAAAGTTCGAATTTCCATCGGCTGTAAAATTATATTCCACGTATCTCGGCCTGTGTCTGCATTCCTTCTGCGATCGCGAGTATTTCGATCATCATCTTTGAATAGAACTCTAATTTTGTCCAGATCAGCCACTTTGTCGGACGCATTGATCGTATTTTCATCATTCGAGCTGTTAGATGGGTCAGTGTTTTTGAATTTCATTCGAATTGCTTCGTCCTTCCACTGGTTCGCTGACAGCGTCGTTTCGCGAATCTCTGAAATGTCGAAATTGTGGAAAACGTCTTTCAGATTGAACATTGCCGGTCTGGAGTATTCGGGATCGTCGTGTCCCTCGAGGATGTGCTCGAATCGCAACAAAAAGCTGTTCTCCTTCCACGGTTCGAGTGTCATCAAATTAACGTTTTGCGGCAGAGACAGCGAAAGAGCCGAGTACTGGAAAGACGAAAATTATTTTAACAAAGAAACGAAATGGACCGAGAGACCACGCTCATTTTTGACGATCTTCATGGAGGAACGGTTTGAAACTGGCCCCTTGTGTGGGTCAATTTGATCACTTACAATATGAGTATAGGTTTTCTGCCAAACATCAAACGTATATTTGGAGGCATCGCTAAAGAATGTCCAGCTCGGCAGCAACTTTTTCAATTGAACGAACCGTTCTTGGGCGGCCATCGCTGGTCTAGCTTCTGTTGACGATCCGAATGTGAGGTAATGAATACCTCTGACTATTAAACCACGTCCATAGGCTGTTTCATTCAAAGCTTCGCCCACACCGAATGCATCGTCATGCAGTAAGCGTCGATGAATCTATCAACAGTGTGAATGTGAATGCAATACAGGGATTGAGTAATATGTCACGCTGATTTACCATCAAATCAACAGATCCATCCACTAAACTTGTTCCTCCTTGTGCACGATCCGTTAAAATTGCAAGTCTCTTATTATGGTCGTCAATAGCAATTTTCGATGTGACAGGATAGTAGTTTCCAGCGATTTGTTCGAGTAGATTCACTTTCCAGGTGTCTCGATGATTGCGGACTCGTTTCAGCATTTCACGACCATTCGAATCGGTGTAGAATTCGCCTAGGGCAGTCAAAATACAGAGGGTTGGGTCAGTTGTTGATTCGGGAAAAACAAATTTTGCTTCACAATACCAGCTGAGCTAATGTCAGTGTGGAATCTTGTAACGATTTCTTTTCCATTGCCATCGCTAATCGGTATTTCTCCAACGAGCCATTCGAATTCGGCAAAGTTATCGTCTTTGTATATGCGAATCACTTGACTGAGCCACTCGTTGAAAACCTAAAATTTCAATTGCAAATTCTTACGTTCCGCAATTGGAGAAAATTTTAACGGTGGAATTGACTCACTTGGTGCACTTCCTCAACAACAGGTCCCTTTATTACAGTTGTCATGACCTGGATGACAGAGTGAATTTTTCAGAACATCAGACATGTTAGATTTGAAGAGACAACTCGTTGATTACCTTCTCAGAAATAATTTGCTCTGTACTATTAGGACGGAAGATATAAGCACCCGATGATCGATTGTCGAATATTTCATTATTGCCGGAAGCGCCTTCATAGTAGAAAAATGTTTGCTTAAGTTTACTGGTTGCGCCATTCGAAGTTACCGATGCCAATTGACCGGATACATCGAAGGTTAGATTGATGTACTTGTTGCCAATGGTAACCGTGCCATCTTCAGCAAAATAACCATTCGCATTATGCGGTTGGTCCATTAAAATGGCTTCCGGTTGCTGGTCGTTCGGAGTCGAAGTTATGAAATACGACTTGAAACCGAGCGGTGGAAGTTCATTAGCCAGGAACACCATCTCTGGAATGAGATTTGTAAGCTTTTTCAAACGAATATTTCCCCTGAGTTTGATTTATTATACCGTTTGTGGCGTTGCTCATTCGATAATGCAAATTTTTAATCGAAGTCGGAATGGTAATCATTTGGAATGGTGTTGGAACTCCACGATAGTCAAGAATTGAATAATCTGTAGCGGTTACAGGTAACCGAACGTATTGAAACGTGGAATGTGGCAATGGATTGTAGATCGTTACGATGACATTTTGAGATCCCTCAGTCTTTTCGCACACACTAATGTTCAATGCTGGGCAGCTGTCGAATTCAAACTCATACTTGCTATTCATCACATGTTCCTCATGGTTCCATGGTTTAGGTTTGACTGGATTTTTACCAGTTGTTATTTGATTGAGTACGTCACGAGTGTTGGCTTTACACGCGTCCATTGCTTGATTCAATAAGCGGACATAATCGTTAGCAACATGTTGCTTTTCAGTTCCAGTAACTGCGTCTGTTACAATGAAAGGAAGGAGTTGAAAAGAGTTATTCAACGGCTCGTATTACCGTCCGTCTTCGTGGATTTTACTAACCGTGATGTTGCATTACCCCCATCGCTTCACGGAGTAGCCCTAAATGCGGTTCAAAATGTGCATTCGTAGCTGGCGTCAAAGCGGTAAGTTGTTTGCAGATCTATTGGAATCGAAAGTGGTTGATGCCCAGCCTAAACTGTTTCCGTCGGTAACTTACCTGTAAAAAGTGATTTCCGACTCGTTCGAAACGCTTAACCGACGGACGAGATGTGAAATAGCCCGTCCAAAATGCGTGCGGATCAGATGAGTACGGAAAAAAGTCGTCACTTTTCGAAGACCATGTTATGTTGGCTTCGTAGAGAGATTTTAGGTAGCACGATGGCGTTGAATAAAATAGGTTGATGTTTGAACCGTTCTGTTGCCGTTGGTTTGCATATCTAAATTTATGGAGGTGAATTTTGAGTTTCATTCGACGGAAGGTTGACCCTCAATTTCTGATCGAATTGAATATTTTGAGTGCGATTGATGTATGTCTACGTGGTCGATTGAGGGAATAACAACTTTGAATAAAGGTTAGTACAGACAGGCTCGTCAGATGCAATGTATTATCTCCCGCGAAAATGTAGATTCAACAATTCATTAGAGAAATTTCTGTTGATGACAAATCAAAGATGATCTCATTGTTCGATTTAATTGATCAATTTTCGATACCGCAAACGATGCCTAGACCATATAATAGTGATCATACGTATGAACAAGATCGTAATGAAACGAGCACATGCGATATAGTCAATGTAATCCACTCACAATATTAATTTGTCAAGGTTTTTGTACCACATTCCAGCGTCTTGATAATTGAAATCATCTCCCATTGTTATCAGAACATTGTTTGAGCGATAGCCTTTTGTCATTTGATTTACATAAGACATGAAGTCGTCAACCTTAAACGAAAGCAATTCAGTATTTATTATGGGGTCAGATAAGAATTTTCTGTGCTGAGTTTTGCTTTTGTAAAATACACCACATCCAATAACATTGTGCCTCAATAGACACTTTGTGTGCGAAGAGAAATAATAAATCTGTGTAATGGACGACGATTCCACAGTACGTATGCAAATAGAGAAACCTTTTAAAATGTTCTGCTGACTTTTTGATTTATAAATAGTTAAGGAACGAATCGAACGCGAAAGAGGGACAATGTCGATAATGCAATCCCTCAATACCTTGAAATTACTTGAATTTCCATTAAGAAGCCATGACTTCTCCAATTGATTCGGATTTACTACATTCACATCATCACATCAACTCAAGATTATATTCAAATCAATCGGAAACTCCCATCCGCAAGCAGGTGATGTCTTACCTAATTAGCTTGTCCATGTTTTTATAATACAAATTGGCATCCATATAAGTAAAATCGCCCCCCATAGTCAAAATGATATTATTTGAACGGTAAAATAGCACTTGCTCGTTAACGTATGCCAGAAATTCGTCGACCTTTTGGCATATTGTCATTTCGATAACTTATCCGTATTCATTATATCAAACTCATCCAACGTTTTCTAAATAAAAACTTACCCGTCTGTTAACGTTGTTGTCTGGACTCCATTTATCATCAATGATTGGTTCGTCTGCACACAAGACATCAAAACAAAAACCTGGTGGCGGTCCGTAGTTGTTGTATAGGACGCCGGTGAACAGATCGGATTTGTCTCCTAATCGTGAAATCAGTTAAGCAGATTGATATGAAAAACGAATTCAAATTTTTTGAATGCATCGTACCTAAGTTGGCACTTCCATGCCAAACAAATTCTGGTGTTTGCGATGTCAAGCGGGTTCGTTTATCTTCATAATCCAAACGACCGAAGAATAATCCATCATACCCCATTTGAGCAAAAAGTGAAGCCATCTCTCGACTATGACCGAAAGGATCGATTTGCCAACCAATTCTGGGGCGACCACACTCACCAAATGTGTCGTTTAGCTTTCTATAAACAAATTTTTTTTTGTTCCGATAGTGTCATTCAGAAATCTGAATGGATGTAATGAAGCTATTATACCTCAGGCCCCACGTAAACTGATCTACAATGCTTTGGTAATGAGTCGTTGCTTCGTCGTTCATGCTACAAAAATGAATTTTCATTTTACTGATCCTGTCAGTTCGTATTGCAATCGGAAATCTTACCTCCATGCTCCACCAATGAATTCCAACCGACCCTCCTGAACCAATTCATTCACTTGGCTTTTCAGTTCATCTGTTTGCTCGCGCCACCATTTAAAGAAGAAGGCTGATTCAACATAAATGAACCTTTTTTCTGGATCTGCAATTAATTGTTGAACGACCGAATCGAGAATGTACTGGACACCAGCTTTTTGTATTGTAGTTTTACCTATTGGCAACAAATTTTCCACGTTGTTAGAAATTGCCGTTTTGGTATCATGCAATGAAAAACTTACTTCCGTAATAGTACTGGTCAACGGTTTTTAACCATCCGACATCATCATCTGCGGAATTCAGAAAAAATTAAAATTCGATTCAAAGACCGGAGCTGGGAGCTAATAGAAAACTTACGCGTGTGTGGCACAAGATGCACATTTATCATGTTAGGTAGTGCTTTAGGACATCCCTATAGAAAATAGATGGAAATATCATTAAAGAAAAAAATATCGAAACACAAAAGTCGTGTGATCAAGAATGTGAGCCAAAATCTGTTGGTTTTATTAAATTTGAAAAAGTTCTCATGTTTCCACGATTCTTAACCTTTCACGGTAGGCAAGTCATATTGGCTGTAGATTATATTTAGGGCACTCGAGTCTCTCAGTATCGACATGAAAGACAGAGTAATAATGATCCAACAGAAAGTTAGTTTCACAAATACTTTTGTAGGGAGTAAAAAACAGGACATTTTTTGAAACTATGTAGAAAATTTATTCGAGTTATTGTCTAAGAATCAACAAAGCATATGGAAGAGCCTGGAAGTTTCACGACGATCGTGTCAAAAATCGTCTACACCAACATTGTTTTTTACTCCACTCTATTTGACATGTAACGTAAGAAGGGGTATCTTTTAGCACAGGATACTAGAAACCTACTCTCTACATTAATTGTTCAACCACGTAATAGATCATTTTCCCAGTTGTCATGGAATGGTCCTACATCATAAAATAGCAGTAAAATATATGTTAAAACTATTGAAGTAATTGATTTTGATTCAATTTGAAAAATAAACCTGTGTCTAAGTGTTCATTCTGACGAGTGGGAGATTGTGATTCTAAGCCGAAGACGCGGATCATGATCAAAATCATCGAAATGAACATTTGGACAGAGCTGCATATTGCATTTTATGTGTCAATGTAAAGATAGACCAGAATTACCTTTCGAAGCGAATGCTTAATGACATGTAGAATCTATTACTTCAATATTTTATTATTTAAGGCCACTGTAGCAAAAAATATTTTCTCAAGTCTTTTAAACCTTAAAATGGAGGAACCATTAAAACGTCGCGACGACCTCCAAATTGCTGTCGTCACAATACGGGAAAAATAATGTCTCTGGCCTATTCAATAATTTCAAGTGAATCATACACGAACAATATATTCCAAAAGCAAAAATAGTTCGAATTCTTATCAAATTCTGAATCATTGAAATACCTTAACAATTTCTTTATCACAGTTGGAACTAGCTGTAGGTGACATAGAATCAGGGCTCGGAAGAGTTTTCTCTGGGTTTTTCTGACCTACCTGAACTAAATGGTAGAAAATTGGCGTGACAATTTCCAATTTAGATCAGGTTATTTTGAAATCGATCTTTTCTGAACTTGAAAATACGAAAGATCATTTTTAACGAAAGATTCAACGAAAGTAAAGTAAGGGTAATGTTGAAAGTAACATGTAGTTGTATGAGTCTATCTGGAGTTCAGCTGAAGCGAATTCGTACACAAATTGGAAAAAACTCCACTGTGTCATGGCCTGCATTTATAAAAAAAGATTCAATGAGTCAAATCTTACAGCGCTGTTTGTTCAACAAATAGAAATTGCTAAGTATGAGTGTTAAATTTTTGCAAATAACATCTGAGTCACTACAGGGTATGTACTCATTCAAATTGTTGTATACTGAACGGTCTTCAATTTATTCCATACGATTAGTGTTATCACATCACAACCTATGACTCGCTATTTCGATTTAAAAGCTAAACTTTCAGGTCAAGCAAATCTTTGGCAGTTATCGTATGAAACGCTTTCCTCAATAAAGTTTTACTTTTCGTCATTGAGCTGAGGAAAAATGATTTTGCGTGTAAGACCTCTAACGGAACCCGACCTAATTAGAAGCCTTAGTTCGGTGTATTCATATAGCTTCAGGCTGAATGATGAGCAAAGGTTTGTTTTCACTTAAGTACGTTTGTAAACTATTGCAGCAGCCCAATCATTTTTTCGTACTTTCCCAAAGACAAAAAAAAATGGCATTAAAAACTCGTCAAGTATCACCATTAACTGGCTTCGTGATATGCTTTCTATTTTTAGCTGGTTCTACGTCTACGTAGTCGAGAGGAATAATTTTTACATGATTGTAGAACTTAGAACTTAGATCCCGCTATCAACTACCGACCATAATATCAACCAGAAGACCTTACTCTTCCACATGTCCACTATATGGCCGGTTCCCAAGAATGACGTAGCAGTTACTTCTAAACTTCTTGATTAAACTAACATTTCATACCTCATAGCCGCATTTGCCGATTCTTTCCGAACCCCGCTGACTCGACAGATATTTTTTCCTATTGAATCGATTACTTTTGCGACGATGGTAATGTCCAGCAGCACACAGTTCACAAATCAATAACAAAATGCAAAACTTTAATAAATTCATATTATTCTCCCAAGTTAATTAACCGATCAAAGTGTTCGACATTCAAATCAGAATTATGCTGCTCTCTTATATGTGTGTCCAATGAGATAATTACTCTGTATTCACGTAAAGGAGATCAAAGACTAACTGACAATGTTGTGACTTAAATTGACGATCGGACGAAGAAAACAGATGCGTACAAAAACATTGCGATAAACAATTGATTCGGAATGTAAACTTTGAATTTCCATTTTTGTAATCAGAAATTAAATAGTAAAATGACCAAATATTTGGGCGCAGCGCAATCGTCCACAATCTTTATAGTCCACACATTTTACATGCTTCATTTTGACCTTGTTCAGTATAGTAATATTACTGAAGAAGATAATAGGGACGTAATGTGAAAAAATTGCTAAAGAGAGAGAGGGAGGTGCGGGAAACGATCCCTTTATCACACGACATACACAGAACATTCGATCGAAATTTAATTTATCGTTATGAAATAGACATTGGATATTTCGAAGGAAATTATTGTTATGACTCCAAAATTTTCCAACTTGGTTTCATTATTAAACAAAGTTTTCAGTTGAACTTAAAAAATTAGACAATTTAAGTGTTAAGTTTAAAGTCGAAGAGTCAAGGGAAAGAGTGACATTTTGTTATTGATAAATGATTTCCTGAATCGAGAATCTTGATTAACGCCCCTAAATTAGGTTCCCCAGAATTTCTTAAAAATATGGAATGATTCAAAACTTTGAGCGGAATGGAAACGGAGTCAAGACTTAAATCAAATATTTCAAACCAATTCTCTCAACTTACCTCGTATCCACATCTCCTCGCCTCATATCCATCATCCCGATATCGTCTCGATAATTCCTGCGAATCCTCAGTGTCTTCACGAAAATTTTGGAAATTATTTAAGTCAACACTAAATGGTGTACATATTGTAACGACACTTAACAAGACCACAATGCAAACGTTTATTTCATAGATCATCTCGTCAACAACGTATTGAATTACCGTTTACGTTCGCGAACAGTGCACAACTGATTGCAATTGAATATCAGACTGGAGCAATTTAGGTTTGCTTCATACGTATGCAATCGGTGTTCATATTGTGAACATAACAAAAACGATGATCACTTTTATGACAATTTTTTTTGTGGTGTGTCGAAGAAAAGGCTATAAAAGTACTATCGGCATTTCAGAGGAGAAAAAAAAACTCACCAAGTCACTCAGTCACTCAGCCACTGATTGAAACGAATGAGTTAATGGAAAGAAGAAGGTTAAAATTTTTTATCATTTCTTCTGCTTTGTGGTACGCGTTCTATTATTGTGTGACCTTAAAAATGGCATATCTTAGCCCGTATATAATAGTTTTTACCTACAATTTTTAATTACATTTTCCTTTCGTTCTCTATTTGTTCATGGAACTGATTTCTTTTTCTAAATTACTTACAAGTACACCAAGAAAATTGAAAAACAAAACCTTTTTGCTGAAAGTACCGATTTTGGCTATAGATAATCATAAATTGCTTGATACGAGTATATTTTACTAAATGTCAACCACATTTTGACTATTATGTTATCATGTTATACTTTGAGCCTAGATCTGAACCAACTCAACAGTATTTTCATCTGGTCTATTACCTCCGTTGATCAAAGCATTTTAGAAACATTGAAATCAAGCCTATTACTTCAATTCTTTTAAGTATGCATTTTGCGATATAAAACAATTCTTCGGAGATTGCAATTCATTTTTTTGTCGTTCCTATCGATAACAGGTGGTACTCATTTATTTCATGGTTAGGAAATACCTTATCGTTGACTTTACTCACAGTTTTGTTAGCTAATAATTAGCTGCTAATTAGTATTTGTTGGTTTTATACTTACGAGTACAATGAATTTTTGAAACTCCACCAATTTTGATATCAATCAATCTTTATTTCTATTGAAAATACTTTGATCATAGGATTGAATGCGTCTGAAAAACCTTTTATCTGCGGAAGGTTTAACGCTTGACGAACTGGTTGAATTGTTGAAAAGGTATTTAACACTTTGCTGATTATCCTAGTGAAATTTGAAAGATCAGCTAGAACTTCTCGTTCGTGTAAGGCTCGGAACGGGTTCAATTCGGGTTGAACGAGATTGAATGGCATTCCTACCAGAAAGCTCGAGAATAATTCAA
>JANTFA010142342.1:0-12063 GCA_026413405.1 Phytosciara flavipes | reverse complement strand
GTTTCGTACATTTGCCCGGAAGAATACTTATTCGACTTCGACCGACAATGCTGCATTCGTTGGAATTTCTGGGTCTGGACTCCACCATTCGATCCACCAACTCAAGATTAGATAGTCAGTATTATAGCGGTGATGTTAACAGAATTTTGAAATAAAAATGTTTCATTGTGCAATAATTTGGTTGTATTATGTTGAGAAAATGAGAGAAGAAGAGTGGTTTGATGTGTTAAATCGCCGAGGGTGACAAAATTTTTATTGGCTCAGTTAATTTGATGGTAATTTTACTAAAATATAGTCGTCAACAAACCGTTCATAATGCACAGTATTGCAAAATATCCTCAGCTTTAAAGGAGGAGTATGAATTAGTTAAATACAAAAAATGGACGCGTGACATTAGCAATTTATAAGGAAAATGGAGTGATGATGCTGAAAAACATTGTCAGAAGAGTGAATTCAATTGAATGAAATTTAATCTTCTTTCTTGTTATTCGCTGATGTCACGTCACATGTCCTTTCATTGTATTCAACAAGAAGATTCAATATGGATTCTATGATCTTGGATAACTGGATTTCAATAACTAAATTTCACGAAGACGCACCAGGTAATGTCAAATTTACTCCACAGTGCTGAGAGACTTTGGTTTTTGCGTAGAGTTCTATAAAATGTAAATCATGGAAATAGTTTCTTGATCGTTTTTGCGGGTCGACCCGGATATATTTATAACACAACCAACACCATTTACAGCAAGTTTGTCGTACAGATTATGTAATATACAATTAGAAACGTTATGTGCTAGCAGAAGGTTAGGTTCCATCTTCGATTAGTGTTCTGAGTGCATCGCTAAATTCCCTTCTGTGTAGCGTGCTACTAGTTGTTCTTCGCGCTACAAGTAACAATCGATTTACTCTTTGGTGGAATCAACGAAACATGAAGATTATTTGTTCGATGTCCCCTGATCTTCTAGCGTCGTTTCTAATTGAACTAAGTAGAGTTCTAGAAGCGTTAGTCTTTTCTCAGTGCCGGAAGGTACAAAATCGCAAACAATTTTAGCTCGCTCCGCTCGTCATTTCCACTAGCGTTCTAAAAGCGATTTGGTAAAACTATATGCTTGAGGTTATAAGCGAATTACTGGAAGATGATTGATGCCTCCCTTAATCTACGTCTACTATGTGATCCGCTGAAGGCTTGCCCTAAAGTTTACATTAATTTCTGTTATGAAATGAAGGAATTTCAAATTCAAATGGACTCAACTGCATACGATAATACTCATACTATTGAGTACTGACCCTAACATAGCTTACACACAACGACGTATGCCGAATAAATCCGCCACAAGTACACCGAATACCAGTTCTTTTCTATTATTGAAATACCTAGTTCAAGTCATAAAATCAGATGAACTGTCACGTAGTGTTCTTAATACAGGTATAGTAAGCGCTTCTTAGTAGAAGAAATTGGGCCCCGCACTGAGGAAGCTTAAAAGTGTCTCTGGCTTATTGATGTGATGTAGTCTTTATTTTGAAGCACAAATTCATTGTGACAATAAGTTTTCTTTAAATTCAGCCGGAAATCTCACAAACGGCGCTGTGTAGAGTCCCAGTAAATGGATGTACGCTTACAACTTTCTTCATCACTTTTCAAGTAGCGACACCTGTTTATTTTTACAGCTGAATACAAACTAGCACACAAAACTAATGGCAATGCTCCATGCAGTCACTTGATTTCAGATACCACAATCGAACAGTGTATCTCACTATCGACTTGAAAAGTTGGCCATTTTCATACAAATAAGATGGTTGTCATATCACTGTGATTAGCTGATTGCAGTTGCATGGTGCGTTGCTAATATGGGCATTTTTGTGGCTTTTATTAAATGAATTCACATTCACAGTCGTACGTTTTGTCTCCGTTTTGCAGCCGTTCACTTGACAGTCTGATTTTATCAGAAGACTATTAATCCAAACTAAAGCTGTCGGTTGCAAATTTAAGACATTTACGCTCAGTGGAAGTTTTTCTCTGCGTATCTTGATTCGGTAAACAATACGCAAGAATGGGAGACGAACCAAAAAATTTGCTGTATTTTCTGCAATATGAAATGACTTATGACCACACGCACTGGAATGTGTACAATTCAAAATGATAAAATCCACATCATCCACAGATACATGATAGCAACACCACAAATTGCAATGCCTCTCCATACATGCATCTGATCCACTCCACTTAATAACGCATTTATAATACGAACTTCGACATTATCGTTTTACCATACAAATTCAGTCAATGCTTGTCCAGTCTAGAATGCATACAGTCTGACACAATTCAAATGAAAACTAGCGTTCGATAGATGCACCGCTCTTTTTTTTAATCTAACAGACCAACATACACATATCGAGTCACATCCTCTTAACATTTTATAAAAAGTTTTCCATTTTAAGTTTGTCATTTCGATAAAATCACGTTTCGGTTTTTCCGTTTTAATAAATTTAGAAGAAGGAAAAAATTAATCCAAAAAAAAGTATTTTCGTTCTATAATATCACATCCAAAAAAGAGAAGATTAAAATAGCGAAATTAAAATTTACTCAAATCTACGCAGATCGGTTATGGGATCGTATGGCGGTTCCCATTTCCATTGAGTGAAATGGACACATCCCTGCCGTGAATCCAAATATAAATATTGCAGCTGGCATTCGTACGACATAGCATAGCCGATTCGATAGCAACGCCAATATTTGGTCGGATCGAAATTGTTTCGCCATACCCGTTCGAATTCATACGGTTTTACGCACGGTGGACGGCCATTTGTATGAGAAAAATCGGCCAGCGATAATGTTACCATGAATGAAATGTCCAACAGAATGATGAATATAACTGGTACAACACCTGGAATTGAGATAGAAAACGATGAGTTTTATGGTCATACTCAATTGAAAGATGCTTGGATGTCAATGTCAGTCTAATGAATGATTACAATCCAATTCCACACATTCCACAGTCACATTCCACATTTATTGGTCCACATAAGAAACGTGGAATATCACTAGGTTGGGGTCAAATCCAATGGCATAGTAGATACAGACTGGCCTTTCCATTCAAAATTACTGGAGCAAGCTTCAAAGACAGTTAGATAACGATCGAAATTGTCAGACATCATCCCTTCTGAAATTGGCATTCATTTGATTGACATAAATGGTACCATATTGTACTGAGTTTTTGTGTATGTTTGCTTCACTTTTTTCTCACAAATGCCAGTCTATTTCTGATATGTCATTGGTCAAATCAGATCGAATCTTCGAATGAAGGTGAGTGTAATCCCAGTTTGGCATTTTCTTTTTGGTTGTTAGCAAAGTAAATGCAGTGACACCGACGATCACTTAGTGCATGCTCGATGTTGTGACATCGTTATAAAAAGAAAAGTTTTCACTCCTTCCACAAGCACCCACCTTTCATACCGATGGTTATGAGTGAATATTTGGTTAAATACTATCGGAATCGTTTCTCTTAGACTCCTTTTTATATGAGTGTCTGTTTTACTTTAAAAAAAAAGCCCCGGTGAACGATAAAAGCGCAAATTCCTCAGGTTTACAATTTTAAACAGCAAAAGTATAAAATAAAATAAAATGAAAATATAGAAAGAAATTATATGTATAAAGAGGTCTGTGCGCTGTTGATGCCACGGGCAGATAAACGCGTTTGGAACATGTGAAATTCATTTGGATAATAACTCGTATCGAGAAAATGCTTTTGATAAAATTTTAATTTTTTTTGCTTTGCTTTTGTATTTTACGCGCATGTACATTTCCACCTTTAGATTTGCAAAATTCGTCGTAACGCAAAAGTGTGAGTAAAATGGTGACACATTTTAAGCGCACCAAATTCTCGCGCATTTTTGTTATCAAATTTTATTTTTAAATTATCTAAGTGTGTTAGACAAGAGTCGCTGGAATATAGCTTGCAAATTGCGTCAATTTTATTGTGGTTATACCAAGTTAATGGTTATCTGTACACGGTCCTACGAAAGCAATTATCAACAGAAATAAATTTGGAAAGGAAATGGAGTCTCGTACGTTTCTAATCTTGAACATGAACACGGTTAGTACCTTTGCTGCAACGGCGCAGCGAAAAAAGAACTTTCTGATGCACCATTTGGGTGAGGGGCTGTTCAAAGTGGACATTGTTTTGGAAAATGTTGGACGCAGGGGGTCTAAAAATCTCGAAAAACTGTGGACGTCATTTATGGACAGATCCTGGCCTATAAAGCTTCTTGTAGCCACTCAATTTGTAATTTTTGTCACTTGATTAATCGTAATGAAATATCCGAATTTGAATATATTTTGAACACCCGACACAAAAATCTGTCTACTTTTTCATTTCAAAAGTTTACTTCGAGCAGCTACCTGGAGAAAACGTTTCCTAAATATAGTAAGATCTAGATCAGAATATTATGGAGACATGTAAAAGGGAACGCAGGCAGGTCTAACTCGATTAGAACAATGCCATTTGTGACGCAATTGTTTCTAGGTAAACAATAGGTTTTGGATTAAAATTTTTGCGTAGCGAAACTGTAAGCGTCACCCTTCCTTGTATCAATTCTTTTTAAGTAAAGGACTTGCGTCATTTTATCCTTTTCCAAGAGGTTTTTGTCTGACATCATGTCTTTGGTAAGATATGGAATTTGATTAAACTGATACTTCTCTATCGAAAAAACTTGTGTTTTTGCCTCAGGAAGGTGGTTGATCAATGGATTTTAAAAATCAAGCCAAGAACACCTCAATAATCTCGATGAAACCACGAAAATTTTACAAAATCCTTGGTTCTTGCTCCAGGAAGAAGGTGGACCATGTATTTTAAGGAGCTAACCTACCACCACCTCAACAATTCCAAAAGTGCAGAAGGGAACTAATAAAAACTTTAGAAATCCCTCAAAATTCTTAGTTCTTGCTCCAGGAAGAAGGTGCTGGTAGCTCAGCTCCTAAAATGCAGGGTACTATTTTAAGAACTGACCGCGGTGGTCACTAAATAATAACACTAAAAGTCCAAAAATTAGCTCATTAAAACTTCAATAATACCTTAATACGACGGCTTTCTTTGGAACTTGTAGGTGGTCCTAGCTCCCGAACGAGCTCCCAATTTTTTTTTGCCAAACGTCTTAGAATTATGCCCCGAACTTCTCCCAAGATTTCATCAAAAAAGCTTGTGCCGTTTTCGAAATAAATTCGAAACAAACAAGCAAGCAAAGAAAGGTTGGCTAAATTCATCATTTCAGAATGAGTCATATTTGACGATTTAAAAGTACCAATCTTTGAAAATCAATATCTTGGCCAAATCTTTATTTTTTGACGTGCGATACAGCATTGAACTCGTATTGAACCTTAGATTACGTTAATAATATTTGAGAAGCATTCCGAACTAGGGTGGAAGTCAAAAAGTTGCAGCAAAAGTTTTTTGTTAATTTTTTGTAGTGTGCAAGTCCAAGTTTAAAGTAAAAATGAAATGGTTTTCGGTGACCTAAGAAAATGACCGCCATTTCGCCGGACTTTGGTGAATTTTTTTCAGATTTTAATTTTCAAATTAGATGTCGTTCATAAATGGGTCACGCTATAGGAGGGAGGGGGGAATTACTAAAATCGGACGTGACTGGACAAGGGGAAGGGGGAAGTGTTGGTTTCTGGACAATAATAAACTTCGGATCGCTTTTGCTGATGAATTCTTTAGACATAGAATGCATTTTACCTATTGAGTTTGAGAATTATAACCTGGTTCCATACGCCAATTTGACGAAGAATTAGGGGAATGTCAAAAATGTACCAAAAATAGCGGACGTCATTGATGAAAGACCCCTTAGACTCTGTATGTGACTATCGAAATTGCTGTAAGCATTTTTAACAAGGGATGAGTGTAAAGAGCACTTTTGAGATATATGCCTTTTACGAACAACCAGCTATATGGCGTACATTACTCGTACGGCTCACCCTTATGTTTTCAATAGGAATCGAGCTCGCGTAGAAATCAACATTTTCGCAACTTTGTTATGCCATTCCACTGCACTGGCATTATTAGAAATCAAATGTGGTAGCTTATTGAAGTTATCGCTTTAAGCGTGACCTGAAAAATCAGATATCGGCTCAACATTTTAAATTTCCATTCCAATGAACCCTTACCTCTTATATTCCACCTATAAATATACCTAACTTATTGTGTATCCACGAGCCAAAAATAAATGAAACCAAAATCCCAATTTGATCCCTCTAAACTGTCTGTCGTTCTTATACACGATATAATACGGTGAATGGTTCATTAAAGTAGAACGACTAAAATTATAGCACGTTTCAATTAACCCCAAATCCAAATTAAAATTCTTCACGACATTTGTGTACATTTGAAATGTTGAGATTTTTGTTTGGGGGTTTCCTAATTCTTTCTATTTAACTTGTTTTAATATTATACAGAAAGTGATGTTGGATTATAATGTTCAACAGAAACACGCATTTACAAACAAGACGTATGTTAATGTGATACGGAATAAGACGGAATGAAGATGCATTTTACAATGTTAAATTTAGACATTGGTCGAGAGACAAAAAAGAGCCATGTGTTTTTTACAGTTTTCAAACAGTTGATTGCTCTTTTATCCATGACAAAGAAAGACGGTAAAAAGAAATGTTTTTTTAGCCCCGTACAGAGTACGCAGGGCTATCAGGATTGTTATGCCGTTTGTAACAATTCCAGTTGGGGCCTGGGAGTTTGTGCATAGCATTTTGGGGTGTCTATAGATGCCAAATCTAATAAATGTGTGTCCGCCTGTCTGTCAGTCACCCCGATAACTTGAGTAAATCAAATGATATCTCTATAAACTTTTTTTCCCTGAAAGATAGTCAAGAAAGTGAGGTCAAGTTCGAAGATGAGCGAGATCGGTCGAGCCGATCCAGCGATATGGTCGAAATAGTGCAGTTTTCGAGGTCCAGTTTCTCTATATATTATCGGCAGTATTGCTCGCAGAAAGATCGTAGATGATGCAAATAATTGATTACACCAATCCAGGAAAAAAAAGTTTGTCAAAATCTGTTTTTTTGCTCGGAAGTTAGAGCCCAAAGAGTGAGCCTAAGTTGAGCTACTCAGCCGTACATAGTGAATGTAAATCGATGTTTTTTATCGATATCTCGAGTAATTTTCATCCGATTTGCATTTTTGTTTTTGTTTGAACAACGACCATAAAGTGCTGATACCTTTTCCGGTCACCTAAAAGAATGGCCGACAGCCGCCATTTTAGATTTTTGTGTTTTTTGCTTGTATTTCGAGCAAATTTCATTAAATTTTCGTAAAAAATATTTTGTTTGAAAGGTAATGATGGCTGTTAAGTGGTGGAAATGTTTTAGGTGACCCGAAAAAATGGCCACCAACCGCCATTTTTGATTTTAGGGTTTCCCATGCAGCGTATCCGAGCTCGATGATCGGTCGGGTCAATTTTTTTTATCAGTCCTATCCTAATAGTAACCCTTGGTTGAAAATAATAGATTGCGAGCCTTGGTCTAGACTAGGTCGGGTTCTATGAACTTTTTGAGGACGTACTTCGGGCAGCTATTTAGAATCACGCGATTTACACAACGGTCATACAACTTTTTCGAACCAGATATGCGATACCAGGTGTGGTACTAGGTTGCGTAAGGCTTTGAAAGTAGTAGGATTAAGCAATTAGGCACACGGAATCGTACGGGGCTCCGTCGTAGCGTCTGCTACGGTCTCTTTTCGTTTCCTCTGCATTTCATTTGGTTGTAATCGAAAGAAATTCTCTATTTCCCCTTGTTGTTCCATGTGTTTATCTGTTTTATGTGTAGGAAAGGACTTCATGTGTGTACACGCATCACATGAAATTTGTAAAAACACACACAAAACAGTAGATTTATATTTTAACAAAACTATTAACAGACATAAAAATCATGTTCATCTAGGAAATATTATCTCATTAATTGTTGGATTTCAAAATAAATATTAAAAAAGACTTCAGACGAAATGCATTTGGGTTCGGCTTAATAGATGTGGATGCAATAAATCTTAAGCGTTTTTTCCTACTCTCTACCAGCTCTTCCCTTCTCGTCTTCTTTTTTTTCCTTCGTTCATTTAATACTTTGTGTGTGTCTGTTTTTATGTGTGCCATAAAAATTGTGCTATGAAAATTGTTTTATGTTCTATTTTGGATGATAAATTTTGAAGAATTAGGTATCGCCATGAACATAAGTTTCGTATAATGTGTTTTGATTAATTGATGATAACTTCTTAATTAACGAAATAAATAATAACCAGCCAACGTGCTCGTTGCATGGTGTTGTTCTATTTTCGTTTTCGTATTACTACACATACAACATGTGCGCAATATGATATACCGTCTGGGTAAAAGGCTTGCAAACGGTTTAAAATTACAAGCGTCATTGATCGAGAATGATTGGGGAGAAATTATGAAATTATTTGTATCTTCAGTTAGTCAACTATATAGACTGACAGACTGACATCCGCTTGACGCATTCACTGCAAGTCTGAGCGTTTCGTTGAAATTAATACCATCGAGAGTTTCACACTACCGAAATGTGTCTAAATCCGTACCAGCATTCATGTTCTATTGAGCACCCGAGGTGGTATTGTTCTGACCATGAATTCAAGAATATTCAGTGAAAATTGTGACTTACTGGTTTGAATGATGAATTTTTGATTTAATTACTTTCTCGATTCTCCTTCTTTTTTGCAAACATTGAGACCAAGAGAAATAAGGCTCAGAACGGTCTCAGGGCGAACCGAACCAAATCATGACGTGAACCCCAGACTCAGACTTCTCTTGAAGAGTTTAGCACAAGGCCCATTTCCAGAGAGATGAATTCCTTAACTGTAATTTGAAAGTCACATTGTCACTATATGGAGACATCCAACAGTCTCACAGAGGCTGTGAAACCACAATGATCACTCATACAAGAATATCAAAAGGCGATCCGCTGAACATGTAATTTGCAAACAGGGTTTGGACTGGATTCACTCGAACTCGTAAAACGGATCAAAATCTACCAGTCTCTCAACAGTCTATCGCAGTCTCTCAGCACTTCGTACACTAAAAACACCAAAAATTCCAGACTATACCTGAACAGTTACCTGACCCATTTGAAAATTTCGGATTCAGGCCATCCTTGGGCTAAGCTTAAGAATGAATATCCAGGTTCAGGTCAAATTCAAGCCGAGCTGTTTGTTGGCAATTTCGGGTTGGACCCGAAAGTTTAGTTTAGGTTCGGTTCAAGGTCTGAATTCCGTTCCGTTAGAGAAAATCCAAACCAGACGGCATTTCACAATATCATTACCATAATTTTCAGATTCATCGACGTGCCAAGCGATTTGAACTACTTGACCTGTCGCAGAATGAATGCATACCAACAGAATTGTATCTGCTGGTCTACTACTTCCTTTGATCAAAGCACTTTTCAAATATTGATTTCAAATCTTTTACTTCAGTTGTTTGAGCATACTTTTTGTTATATAAGAACAAGTTATTTGGAGATTTCATTTCATTTTTTGATCGTCCTTACCGATAGCAGATGTATATAGCCGCCCGTAACAAGTTGAAGTATGTGTTTATTCACTACTCATACATCTCTTGTAACATGTTGACTTCCTTTTGGATTCAGTGGAAGTTTCAATCAATCGTCACGTAAAAACGACCTCAGTAAGATGTCCGGTTTGGTATATGGAGGGGTAGTAGATGCACGGGCAAAAATGCATGTCCTTCTTAATATTCCGATGACTTCATTTGCACTATCTGCTGCGTAAAGTAATTCACGAATCTTACACAAAATTATTATTTTTGTTCCATTTCGATAAGCCATATTGAAAAGTTAAGGTAAAAAATTACGTCAACCATGAGAATATTACGGTTTTGGTTAGTTTGACATATTGAGCACAGGTGATAAATTATGAATTGATAGTTCGAAATGAGGCCAGTCGTGGAAGAAAGAACAAAAATGAAAATATCATTGTCGTGATACGTGTGCAGAGATCGTTTGCGCCCTCATTATTTGAATATTTCAAATCTAAGCACGTAGGATAATGCAGCAAAAAGGGTTTGGAACGGGGGGAAAAAATTTTACAATTTCAATGGTTCATTATCATTCCGGTTGCATCTGAGACCACTGGTGTTATAGGCAAATTTTCGGATCGATCTTATCAATGCAATGGACGGAATAATTTGGATACCAGTTTAAGGAAAAAGTAACGGTCGACGTCATATCTTATATCTAACGTGTAAAGGCACTCAAATAGTTAATGTCTATTTTGGAAACGATCCAACCCTCGAACGACTTGAATGAAGTTTTCCTTTCCGTTGGTAAATCTTCTGTTTTAAATTTCATAGTACAGCCTGCTGCATTCAAAAGAGTGCTTTTTCATTGATTTTTTTATTCGTCTTAAATGGCATACTCATACAATTTAACTGTCATTGGTACAGGTTTGTTCCAAGTGCAATAACAAAATGTCAAACTTCATCCACGACGACTTAAACAAAAATTATTGTTCACAAATTGTTCGCAAAAACGTTGAGGTTATGGCTTCGTGGATAAAATTTGACACATCACTTGCATTTGCAGTTGCACTTGAAACAAACCAATGCAATTTTCTCCAACGTACCCAGCCGATATTTTAAAATGACCAAGACAACATCGAGGTATATGTAGCGTTGATCTTCTAGCCTCGTTCAAGAACAAAAGTTAGTTCACAGAACTAGGTACCACCTTTTGAATTGGTCAGATCCCTTGACTGATCATAACTTTTTCCTATAATTTTTTAAATTTCATTTCTTCGTAGTACTACCGAAGCATTCATCGTCCCAAGAAGTGTCTTCAATACTTTAGGTTTGCAAACTTCACATTCGTCTCAGTTATCTCAAAAAAATATTGCGACTCGTGTGAACTTCACAATTTCACACTCGTGAAAGTTGTCTAATATTCCAATAAAATACTGCGACTTGTGTGAATTACTACCCTCGCTCCGCTCTGGCTGTAAATTTCAAACTCTTCCACGTTATCTAAAATTTTACGATAAAACACCAACTCAAAATGAAAATGAAAAGTCACTTGCCTCGGATTATCAAAATTCACACGAAAACTGGACCTTTCAACGTCCATCTCTAGGTTTGCGTTAGTCACTTCATCACGAGTTGCGTGATGGCTAAGGGAGTCGAAAAATGTTCTTGAAAAGTACGGTTTTCGATGCATGCAGCATGTAAGAATAAGAAACTATTTTATGGTTTTGTATCGCCGAGTTTATTATGCAACCGATGCAACAATGGATTCTCACTTCACACGCGTGATTTGCGAATACTCATCGCCATTTTCAAAATTTCCCATCGAATGTCACTGGTGACAATTTTTCTTTGGCGGTATTTATTAACTTCCAATCTTGGCTAAAATACAAGGGCCACCCATACCCATGTCGCCTTGGTCATTTTAAAATATCGGCTGTGTACGTTGAAGAAAATTTAATTGGCTTTTATTGATAGTTAAATTGTATGACATTAAGAAAAGCACTTTTTTTATTGCAACTGGCTGTAACGGTTCTGAAGCTATAAACTCTGACAAGCGTACCACAGAGATTATAGTTGTACAAACAAAAGCGCACATTCCATAATAAGGAAAAAAGAATTCCAGACGAACTTAAGCTCATTCGAATTAGTGTAACAAAATCAGACAGCAAACAGCGAATTAAAGTTTCAAAACAAGTTCTTCACTTTGATTCGAACATTTTTCCGAGAAAACAATTTTCCCTTACTTTTCATTGGAAACCTTGGTTCAATTTAAAATTATACGAAAGAAGAGAAGAAGAAGACGAAGAAAAAAAAACTTCCGAACATCAATAAATCAATGGATATCCCGTGTTTTGCTGTTATTACAACGCAGAGTAAAATGCAATAATGTCAAGAACTTTTGCTGCGAATTAAAAACGAAATAGGGCAGAGAAAAACAGGAGATTTCCTACCCAGAGCTTAAGCATTTTAGCTCTGTCTTAGACCGTATTATGTGCAAAGCTCTGCGTT
>JANTFA010142331.1:0-12063 GCA_026413405.1 Phytosciara flavipes | reverse complement strand
AAAAAATTCAGTCATTCTCTTGAGTTCTCACTCAACTGTCTGTCAGATTACAGGTGACATTTGACTGTGTCACATCGAGAGAAAAAAATTTCCTTGTTGGAGTACGTGGTGTGTTGTGTTCCAGTGGGTACTTGCACTCATAGAATGATGATGAAATAATTCCATCAGTGATTGAGAAAATTTCTGTGCGAGAAAGAAATTTATTTTGAGTTTTGATAAACTAGAAGACGAAGAGAACTGAAAAAAAAATTTTATTTAAAAAAAAAGTTCGGTGGTGAAAATTTGTGAATTCAAATAAAAATCGGAAAAATGGCCTTCGAAGATCGTTTTAGTCCGCAAAGTGCGTCGAGTCCAGGACCGGGCGCACCACATTCACCACAAAATACAACATCAGCATCGGCTATGACTATTTGTTCAACGAATTCATCTTCGCCTATTCACCCAGAGATGTCGCTCAGTGCATCGAACGATCGATTATCACCTGCCGTTATAATAAAGCAAGAGGATTGCTCAACAAATCAAATCAACTTTTCGATCACAAATATTTTGAGTGCAAATTTCGGCAAAATTAACAAAAAATCGGAAAAGAAAAGTTTACTCTTCCGGCCGTACGACATCGACAGTATTAGCAATATAAAATCATCATCGCAAGTGAATAGAACAATAAATAATAAATCGGCACTGCGGCTGGACAGTGAAGCGGCTTTAGATTTTAGTAAAAATAATTATTTGGAAAAGACCAACATATTGAACAGTTTCAACCAATCCGCGTATCCGCGAATACATGAGGAAATATTAAATAGCAAAAAATACCAACAACACTTGTCGGAGAGTGCATTCTCGAAAATACCACCGTTGGGCAATTTATGCAAAACAGTTTCGCAAATTGGACGACAGTCAACACCTAGTCCGGTTGTGAGGAATGATTTGTTGCCATCACCCATATCTAGTGCTAGCAATGCACGCAGTGAAGGCAATGGATCGCAACATTCACATCAAATGGTGTCGAGTCGGGATTCGGGAATGGAATCTTCGGACGATGCAAAATCTGAATCGGGCAGTACCAAAGATGATAGTGGATCGCAATTGTGGCCGGCGTGGGTGTACTGTACGAGATACAGCGACCGACCTAGTTCCGGTGAGTTTGATTTGCTTAATTTATTTTGTGAAACAGTGAAGTGCTAAGTTGAGAGATTTTTGGAGAATCAAACGGGGGGAATAATGGTCCAATTAGGTTCCTCTCCAGTGTTTTATATTTTTAGAATCGATTAAATTCAAATCTGAAATTTAACTTCTCATAGACTCGGCCGGCATTTCAACAGAATTTTTATCGAGTCTACTACTTCCTTCGATGAAATCATTTTTGAAATATTTCCAATCGTTTACTTCAATTCTTCGAGCTTACATTTTTCTACATATGAAATCGAACTAGCCAGAGATTTTCATTTATTTTTTGTCGTTTTTATCGATAACAGATGCATATTGGAGTCCGTAAGCACTGACTTATACGGGTCATTTCTCTACTTTGATTCAACGCCCACAAACACACCAATGTTCATGCTTCAGGGCCGAAAATGATGGAACTTTTAAATTTTTCTCTAGTTTTTGGCCCTTTGCATGAAATTTTTTGGAGTATTTGTTTTGGACGGTTGATCCTAGGCACTTTTACTTGTCGCCTCCACTTCGTTCGGGCTACAATTTACGAAATTTCCTAAAATCAATCGTCCGAATCATTCAAATAACTACACCTCTCCCAAACGCATTTTCTGATGGCATTTCTCCTCTTCTTCTTCCAGGTCCCCGCTATCGAAAACCCAAACAACCAAAAGACAAAACCCAAGTACCCGATGAAAAACGACCACGAACGGCATTTTCCAGTGACCAGCTAGCAAGACTGAAGCGTGAGTTCACCGAAAACCGATACCTGACCGAACGGCGACGGCAACAACTGTCGGCCGAACTGGGCCTAAACGAAGCTCAAATAAAAATTTGGTTCCAAAATAAACGTGCGAAAATCAAAAAATCCACCGGCAACAAAAATCCACTGGCACTGCAATTGATGGCCCAGGGATTGTATAATCATTCAACGGTACCATTAACGCAAGAAGAAGAGGAATTGGAAATGAGAATGAATGGTCAATTATAAATTAAGGTTTTTATTCTTCGTTTAAGTGAAAATATTTCGTGTACAAAAATGAACATATCCAGTGAAAATATGGAACGGAACGAGTATATAGCGTGGCGAACTGAACATTAAAAATTGTGAATTGTAAATATTGACACAGATGAACATTTGATTATAGTACAATAATTATACCTAAAAAACAATATATTCAATTTAGGCATTAGCAAAAAAGGTTAAGTTCTCATTCCTATAATTAAGATTTTTCAAAGGCTTTACTCGTAGAATTACTCTGTAGATGGTTAACATTAAGAAACGTTTGTCATCGATTCCATTTCATTTCAATTCGAATGAACGCCATTTCAAATCTGTCGTATACCTCTAGGTATTGTGCAATACATTTTTATCCGTTGAAAATAATGAATTTTTTTTTTTACACATCAAACAATAGTGACGAAGAGATGTGACCGAGTTTCATTGGACAAATTCATCACTTGTAAATTTTGCGTTAAAACGATTTTAAAATTTTATTCGAAATGATCGACTATAATCCAGACACAGACACACATTATGTTAAATTGGTAAATAAATCTTAAGTACTAAACTCTTGTGATACATAGATCAAATCGTTTTTTTTTTACATTTTCTTATTTCAAAAAGAAGAACGTACTGCCATCAATTTGAAGACTCGTTGAACTAACATTTTACTTTCGTTCGGTGTCCGTTTTGCTCGCAGGTTTCACAGTAAGTATTCAATCGGATAGGGAAAAAAATTGGAAGAGAAAGAAAACATTTGAGAAAATTCAAAGCGAGGTAGCTCACGACTGTAGTTCGCAAATTGTGAATTGCTAGAAGCTCTCGACGTTCGGCGAATCATGCCGAGGCTTTAACTGCGAATCTAAGTCAATAAATGGCTCACAATCGAAAACGAACACTCAAATTCAAGAAGACGACTTGTGTCATTAGTGAATTACAAGACCTTGATCTTGACCTTGCAACATTCAAACTGGCCCCTGTCGACAATATGAGAAAGTTCGAACGTGTAAACACTTATAATGGACTACCACATTGGTTTGCCATTGGTTTACAATCAGTTCTCTCAGTCATTCGCTGAACATACTTGATGAGAAGAGCGCTGAGTCGCTACTCGATAAGCAATTTTTTTACAAACTAGATACCATCACCGCCGCTTGACAAAGTGATCGGACTATCTACGTAATGCAATTTTAAATATAGTCAGATTACCTGTACTACCAAGTCACCCTCAAACATCTTTTATATCACTTTATATAGTGGATGACCTGACATTCTGTCACTGACTGGTTCAATCTTAATTTAGTGTAAATTCGTGACCTGCTGTATTTGCATACACCAAGTTGTGGCATTGTAAGATTTAAATTTTCTTCTCTCAATTTCTTTCTCCTATTTACAAACATCACAAATGGTTTCTGCCACTGTTTCGGTCTGATGAAATGACAAACAGGCCCCAAATAGATACCTTTTGCACTTAATAGTGCTTTCTATAAATTTAACACATTTAATCAGGCCATGGGTAGTCACACCTTTTTGCATGACAAAGTCTAGCGAATCATAAGTGGAATGAAATTTCTTTCAATCTACTTAATCAATAGACCCGCAGGCACTTGATGAAGCGTACCAAAACGCATAACAACTTCAAAAACACACAAACAAGTGCTTGAATTAATGAGTATGTGACACATATGCTGAGGAAATGCTTCACACTCTCACACATGTAAATGTGCGGTGTTCATTACACATAAAAACACCGAAGAATTCTTGTGTTGTTGGATCGGTATTCCATTCTATTAACTAAGACAATAGGATACCATGGAAAACAGAAATACCAAGCATCCAACCGGCCGAGCCATTCTTGCCACTAAGCAGGCATATGTTTCACTACTCATCCAAGCACTTGTTTATGTGTTCTTGGGGTCTCCTATTCACATTCTTTGTAGGGAAGAGGATCCATTAGTTCACCAATATGTTACATGCAATAGAGAGAGGAAGTATTATGAGCAGTTTAAGAACAAATTTAGGCTCATCGTTCAGATATACGAAAATTCAGTCCCCAAGAAGATTCAGATCAGCAGATCCTCAATTTATCTTAGGGATCATCCATAAATCCCGTTCTATTTGAGTGTGGGGGGAAGGGGAATACGATGAAAGTGTGATTTGCATATTAAAAGAATTATAGGACAAGGTATAATAGCGGGCAAGGGGGAAGGACAAGTCTGAAAATCTTATTTTGAATACTTTTGTGTTGCCTGTAGGGGCTTTTTCGAATAGTCTAATTGGAACAACATCGGCAGCTTACTAGAACAGAGATTCAATAAATGAAATTTCATTTTTCTCATAATTCTTTCTACTTCTGCTACATTTAGTTATTAGAATGTCCTACCTCCTCAACTCAGTGATGAAATGAAAAACTTTTGTCCCATTCCTTGAGAAAAGAATTATAAGTTTATGGGCGATAATAATGACATTCTCACACAATGTGTATTGTGACACTCTTCACATCTAGTGCCTAAACAAGCAGTTATACCACTCGATTGAATAAATAACTAACTTGACTATTAATCGAGGATTGAGTCAAATGTTTGAAAGTATAGTGATTGCTTGACGATTCATAATAATTTGGATTGTTTCACATCGGCCGATAAACTGTGAAATCTGATTTAAATACATGATCTGGACATTATGCTAAATTTCGATCGATGTGAAAAGGATAGCCGGCAGCATCGTTTTGGTGCGACTTAAAGTATCAATTTCAAAATTACGACATGAAATGTTTCAGATTGTTTTTTTTCTCTCTTACCTACGGCATTCAAACTGGTCATCAAAATAATTACACATCGCGTACATTACGATAAAGATTTCAAGCCATAACCTTTTTAAATTAATTAGTGAAATATACTTTTGTACGATCAACGTGAATTCACACGGTAAGTGCAAGAACATTAAGAGAAACCGGAATGGAGCTGTTGTTATCTTGGATCTTGCACCCGTTACTGCACTTTCAGCAGAAAAATCGATATTATTTTCACCCAAAAATCTGTCCTTTTCAGTTTTCAAAATGAGATCCAATTCATTAACAAGTGCAAAATGAAAACGAACGATTAGTTTGTAGCTTTTAGAAAGGAGTATCTGTTATCGATAGCAATGAAAAATAATCAAAGTTCACGATTGATGCTATCTTTAATATAGAATATCAACGAATGAAGTACAAGGTTTTGTCTCGCAATCTAGAATATACTTTCAACAAAAGACGTAAGAGATTCTCTTTACAAAAATATTTTGTGGATAAACGAAGGTGTCAGTGGAACCAACTGACCGCAACGCAACCAACACCTAAGACTGAAACAGCTTACAATCTATGTTAGTTAAAATTTTGGTTTCTTGTTTGCTCATTCGGTTTTTTGGGTATGATGAACTTTGGTACCCGTTGATATCACGAATTTATCGGGTTTGCTGTATAATTATTCAATACATTTTGCAGTGAATACTACGTGAAGAAGCTCCCTTTGGTATCATATTCTAATCGTATGCTGAAAGCTTAAAACCGTAGTGTTTCTACTACAACGAGGGGGAACCACAGGTGGAATTTTTACCATAAGTTTTATATCGATAGTTGCCTATGTACTGGAGTTCTCTTCGTTTTCTTGACTGTAGTCAAGGGTCTACACACCACAAAACCAATTGTCAGATTAACGTTAAATAATGTAGAAAATGTCCGTTACCGCAGTAACTTGAGTAATTCACACCGTAAGTACGCTCGAAATTTAAAAAGAAACGCAAGATTTGGATCGTAGACGCAGCGTTGTATGACCTATATTCGCGATATTCTCATATTAGAGTGCGTTGAAATTTACTTTTCGATTCACTTGTTCATTCATCGGTTCACTCAAAATTCAAATTTTGGAGCGCACTTACGGCGTGAATTCTTCACCGATTTTCATGTTTTTTGTTTTAACCGACGAAGAATGAAATTATTGAAGTCGAGTTCGAAGGTGAGTAATATCGGATCGAAGGAGCGAAACTTGAGTATTTCTAGAGGTAGATATTTTCTTGTAAATGCGATAAATTGAGTAACTATTTGCCGATTTTCAAAGTTTCTGCTTCAATCGACGAAGAATTAAGGTCGAAGGGTGGACTAGGAGAATTTCTTGTTGTTGCATATATCACAGCAAAAAATGTTTCAATAGAATAGAAAAGTGCCAAGTGAGTTTGAATGATGGTAAACTTCACAGAAACTAGTTTCAAGCATGTGAAGACTTAAAATCATTTACGTTCTGTGTTCTTCAAAATTTCTTTTAAAAATGCAGGGAAGACAAATTTGAGATTCAATTTAATTAAATAGCTTCCACGAGAGTATTATAATGTTTGTGCCTGTTCGTATTGAGGCTATTCAATTATAATTACTGTTGAATTACAAACAAATGCGTGTCTATAAGTTTGTTTGTTGAAGCTCGTCATACCACTGAAACTGTGGAGCTCTAGCAAAGGCGTTTATACAGTGTGGTTGTATAAGTGAACCAGCTTGTTTTGACCATTAGCTCGTTCCAACTAATGTACTGTAACGTCACCATAAACCAAAATAGTTGTGTTGCGATTTAAAACGAGAATCAACCGACTGAAGCCTGGTGAGGTCTTTTTTCTTTTTTTCCTAAATTTGATCGGGCCCGTCGGTTTTAAAATGAAAATCATTCCTTTATAGCGCATGTAATGAATGATGCTAATCAGCCAATAAAGTCACCCACAACTTCGCGAAATTCAGTTAGTCAACTACCAACTATCAAATTCTCGAATTGTAATCTAGTAGACTACCAAATACCAAATATTGAAGCTATAAATATCCGAGCAGACCAGTGAATTTCTTCAGTCGATGCGCAACTCTCTAATAGTGAACATTTCCGTTGACAATTATTTTGGTGCTCAACTACCAACTACCGAATTGCAATGTCTACTATGATTAATCGGTTATCAGATAACAAATAATTATTATTTGCCTGGTGTCGATTTAATCATAGAGGCATTGCAATTCCGAATGTTGTCAATCAAATTACATACTGTCGATTTTATTGTAATTTGTGATACAGACAAATTTTCGGACGGACGGACGGACAGATGAAGTGTCCAGAATAGGGTGTTTTTTTCGAAAGAAAAAAGACCTAAAAATCTAAATTTATCTCGAGTCAATTGAGAAATTATCTTGAGTCAAGGGATCCGACCCACCCAAATGGTGGGGCCTCGTTTCAATAATAGAATCAGGATCTCGGCAACTGTTAGAAGAAGCTAAAATGTCGATGTCACATTCAAAATTATTAGAATATGTTGTCACAGCAATTATCATAATAGTCAGGTTTGCTCGGTTGATGTTTTAGTTAACTTGCAAATTCACAAAGTTGCTGTCTGTATGAGATACAATTTTGATTGGACTAATTTGTATCATCAATGATATATTAATGAGTCAGCTTTAAGATTTGAAAATGAGCAGCTAATTTTACATCCATATGTTTATTACCCATTACAAATAACCGGCATTAAAACACAATATGGATATTTTGTAACTGAAGTAAGAAAAATGATTTTTTTTTCGACAGAACAAAAAAATCTTTTCTGTTGTTTACTTTCATTTATTGTTAACTTGAGCATGCAACAGCAACAACAAAGACGAAACAAAACGCATGATAATCTAAACAAACATGCTGTTTGTGACAAGGAGACAGATGACAACAATTGACAATCACATTTTTTAATTTTTATTTTTTATTTCTTCGTCGTTGTTTTGTTGCTGCTTTTTCTTCTTCAAATTTTGTTGTATTTTCCATCTCTCTGCTGTAATAAATATATGCCTGACACCTGTTAAATAAATATATGACAATCATTAAACCATTGTCCAATTCAATAATGATTATTTCAGTTATTAGGTATATGTGGATGGATATCCGTATACTTGTTGTAGTGATGCTGAAGGTATACAACACATTCACTTCAATTCAATTTATAGACATGAATGTGCTACTGATTCATTAGCATAACAGTATTTGATTAAAGACAATTTAATTAGATAATTAGATAAAAAAAATTAATTCTAATTGAATAATTAATACGTTTGATGGCATTTGTGGTATGCTGGTTAGTTGGGTCAGTATGAGGAGTACTTATCTGATTATTAATGATAATGATTATAACGGGCCACCATTTGTGATTAGTTTGAACTTTTAAGAAATGGCAGTAGATGTAGACAGGATGGTTACATGAGAGATAAATGAAAAAAAAAGTTTTACCATCTCTTCCGAGTGTTCTTTAACTTTAACAGAATTGAGCTATTAGGCTTCGCTCTGGCTCAGGTTGACCTGAACATGTTTTTAATCTAAACACGAATAAAATTTTTCAGGCCCAACGCAAACATGACAAAGGCTGTATACTGTTGTGAAGGTCACCCCGATCGCCATTTTATTAGGTACGTGCGTGGGATTACTTACAAAAAAAAAATCGCCACACCAACACGGCGACGATTATCATCACAATAGGTGAATTTTTGTATGGAATCCGCCAAATTATCGTCAGCTGGAGTGTAACCCGCGTATCTGTATCCAGGTGACCTCCACAACAGTATATAGCCTCAAACATGACGTGATTCAGGCTCAGAACAGGTCCAAATCAGGTCATGCGAATTCGTCCCAGTAGTAACCAAGGCTATACACTGGTGGAGGTCACCTCGATACAGGCACGCGATTTCCATACATTTCGTTCGGACCTTTTATATTGCAATTGAAACATATCATTCACGATCCGACCGAAATGGTTCCTGGCTTTTTCCTACCTCGAAAGCTCTGGAAAACAATGAACCGACTGAGAACCGCACCTGGTTGTTGTAAGGAGAAAATGATCTTGTGGAATTCGACTGACTCTGCTTTATGTGACTGCGACCAATCATCTCTAACAGGTACATGTACACCATCGAAGGATGATCAGGGAAGGATAGGTTATCACGCAGTGAAGGTAATTTTAATTGACGATTTTTAACTGGTCCGGCTGGTCAGGCTGGCAGTCGAGCGACTGTTCTTAGTTGCAACTAGTGTTTTATGGTGGCGGATATAAGTGTTACTGTATCGAGCGGCCGCCAGGGTTGTTCGAGGGGCATGTACGTTTTTTCGTTTTTTCGAGTCGTTTTTTCACTACGTTCTGAACTTGTAGACCCTAGGTTCTTAATAGGCAAATTGTTTGCATTATTTCATCGATTTATAGAAACAGCAAACGTAACGCAAACGTCATTACATCTAGTACTTCTTTCGTTTGAAATATATCAAAATTTTCGCTGCAAGTTCATGTACTTCAGTAGCTTCATCATTTTCATAATATAAATGAATGCGAGCTAGAGCAAAATGTTTACTTATTGCTAACGTTGTCTATAACAAATGACCAACCGTTTCTAAAAGGCATTTTTTCTTGAGTATTCATCGAGTATTCAAAAAAATAGAGTTTGACGGCAAGTGATTGTACTTTTTCTTTAGTTTTTTTTTTAATTTACTCAGTTCAATGACTACGAGGATTCAGATACTGAAATAGTCTCTAGAAATGCAGTATGGCTCTATAGCAAACCTTCCGAATCAAAATCCTATTACCAAAGTCCAAGTATTGAGGAAATGTTTACCTAACTTCGTCATTGTGTAAATCAGTTGTAGAAACGATCTTACATTGCAAACGTACACTTGAAGATGATCTATATGTTCACTTGTGGTTACGACCAAAAAGGAACAGTACTTGCTGTACACAGAAACTTCTGATAAGTCCGAGGGTTGACAAACTTAATTAATTCCCATTTTTACAAAAAAAAAAGTTTTATTTTGTTGAAAGTGGAGTGCTTAGCTTTTGAGACACTTGGTTTGTGGAATAAGGTTTCACCATGATCAAGTCTATGTGAGTGTTTCAATGGGTTTGCAAAAATCATCCTTTGTTCGATTTTTTCCAATTATCCTCAAAATTTCAGAAGTGCGTCACCCCTCGGATAAGTCCTTATTTATGTATGTTATGTGTTAATACGCGCTATGTGTTATCAGCATCAGTAACGTTATTAATATTCGAACTTAAAAGGTTGTCAATTAGCACGAACCATGATCCGATACCTTATATGTGATTTTTCAATTTACGGTATACGTCAATTTGTTGATATTAATCGTGTCTTGCCGTGTTCCATATCTCTTCTTTTTTGGAAATCAGACTACTGAGTAGAGACTTCAAGGTCAATCTCTAACATACGTTCACTGAATCATACTATACTTTTAGTTCTGTTATGTCATTCGAATTTCCATAAACATCCAGTCTATCTGTCTAATAGCACTCCCCTGTTATAATTAAATCATTAGCGAAACGACGACGCATGTTCATCATAATTCACTCGATTCCCATTCAAAATAGCCAACATTTTCCAATATTAAGTTATCTACAGAATTTATCTAAATTTATTGGGCATCGCCATAAAACTGAATTTATATTTTGAACCAAAAGAAAAATGCCATTAAACTAAAGAGAAAAAAACATTTGAGTTTAAGTGAAAAAAATGATAATTTTATCAGAAGCCATAAAAACACATTTTGACGATTCATCAATCTTTTGGTCGTTTTTATACTGGCACTAATTTAACATAAAATAATGTTGAACTTGACCATTCTGTGCACCTAAATATTGTTCAGATAAATTAAAACACAGAGAGAAAGAGACTACGAATATAAAAAAAAACTGTCAACACTAAAATTAAAGTTAAATATTCTATCGAGATTGGTCATAAAGAAATTAAAAACTTCCTCAAAACAAAAACAAACCAAAAAAAAAATCTGTGAAGAAAAAATGGCCATAAAATTCAAATTTCATTTTAATTACTCTCGAAAGACGTTATCTGTCTGACTTTGACTTTCATAATGACTATATGGATGTGGCGGTATGATAATGTGCGATAGACGGGATACTTATGGTCAACTCATAATATAATTTAAAACAAAAACTGTAACAACCGAGAAAGATATGATGTTCCATCTCTAATCTGAAAGAAAAATCATAACAAACAAGTGCTCTTTCCATCAAACAAACAAACTAACAAACAAAAACCGTTAAACATGCATCCGAAAGGTGCATGAGAAATGTCATATCTTTTGCTGCTCAAAACACACGACGACGACGACAAAACTCTATTTATCTCACATTTCATTCGAAATGGTGTACACTCATTTTAAATGGAAAATTTAATTATAAATCATTCAAATTTAATGGATGAATTACCATGCACAACACAATGTCTTCAACTGTGCATACAGTATTTCATACACTGAAGTATAGCTCAGAATTTCGGTACAATGACGAAAGTTAAGAAACGAGCACTATTTTCATTTCCTACTTTTTTAAGCCCATTTGACATTTTTCAAGTTCACGCCGTAAGTACGCCGAAAATGTTTGAATTTTGAACGGACTTTTTGTTAATTTAACGCTACCACCATACGAAAACTGTGCGTCAAAACAAATATCTTTGCGTTTCTTTTCAAATCTGAAGTGCACTTACTGCGTGAATTCTGTAGTTTTGTGGACATTGTTCCGTTGACATTTCTTGCCATAGACTTACAGAGACTAGAATGCTAATACTGGAGAGTTCTTGCCATCCTCCATTTTTTCAGGTAAATGATGTCACACCTTTCACACTATACGAAAAAACTCACCACTGCCGAGTTAGTCTGACCGTCATACTATGACGTGGTAAGATTTTTGTTTGAAAAGTGGTGTGTCAGCCGATTACCTGTTTGGCAAGACCTCCTTAGTGTGCCTAGTAGACAAATGACAACAATTGAAAAAAAAAATGTGCACAAAACCTAAAATAATTAAGCCGTAAGTGCGCCACAGCTGACGATAGTATGGCGGATTTCATACAA
>JANTFA010142320.1:0-12064 GCA_026413405.1 Phytosciara flavipes | reverse complement strand
AGAGATCGATGGCGGGGCTGATAATTAAATATTTTCTGGAAAACTTTGAACTGTTTCTGTTCTTTTAAAACGAAATTAAGCATTTCATGAAGTGTACAGACCGAGATATAGATTTTTGAAAGTATATTCCCGCACCTCTACAGTGTGCGTCAGAAGGTCTCCAAAATATCATACGTGATGCGTGTGTGATTTTTGTGTGTATTTCTCACACCAATTAGACATGACTACTGTCGTTTTGAAAGAAATGCAGGGTCTATTTCGATTGCAAAAGCCTTCGAATACTTTGCATAGAAAGCAGTGCTACATCGGGCCCATGCGCTAGACTGCATTACCGACTGATTTAAATAAAAGCTTGGATTGTCTGAGGCGTTAAGAGAGGCGACTACGTTGCCAACTTTACCGACCTCATTTTTTATTGTAAATTGATTTTAAAAATATTTCCAACGCATCTAATCGAATTTTAATTCTTCAATTAGTCAATTTTTATGTCAAAAATAAGAAGTGAGATCCAATAACTAGTTACTTCGAGAACGACGCGTTACAATGTAAAAAGGTTCCTTTTCTGCTTGTACCTTGTTGTTCTCGTAGCAACTGATTGTTGGATCACATTTCTCATTTTTGACACATCAATTGACATAAAAATTGACTAATTGCAGAATTAAAATTCGATTAGATGCGTTGGAAATATTTTTAAGCTCAATTTACAATAAAAAATGAGGTCGATAAAGTAGGCAACGTAGTCGCCTCTCTTAAACGACGTAATATTAGAGCCATTTCGCCGGTTCATTCCAGAGGAACACATTGTATTCATGATTGTTGGACTTCTTACAATACCGTGCTGAATGAGCAAAAATATAAAGAATTGCTAGGTGGGCAAATCAAAATGCATATCCGGGTGAGGGTGCTTCGTTTGCATATATTGGGTGAACTTTAGAAGAACATGTCACGTAAACTCAGTCACTGTAGTATGTGGTAGTCAAACCTTTGCGTATTCCTCCATTCGTCTTATATGATGATCGACACAACAATATTGCAACAAAAGGAATCCGAAAGAAGGACGAGTAAATTGGTTGGATATACTCACACAGATTTATCGGTTATTATCAAACATAAATTCGTAAAATATTTATAAAACGGATGGGATTTAGAAGTTGTAGAAAATTTATTTCACATTATGTTTACTCGTAACTTTGTTTTACAAATATAAAATTCCATATGGGCAAATCGATTTTTTATTCGTCAAGTTCTTTTTTGTTTTGTTTTTGTTTCGGAAAACACTTTGGGGATCGTTCATAAATGACGTCACGCTGTTAGGGGGTAGATCCAATTTGGGTCCAATTTGACCCATTTATCGTGACGGAGAGGGACATGTTAGATTTTGAGCTTGCAAAAATCAGTAACAAAGCGATCTATTCGGGATTCGATAGTCCTTAGGGTCCTAAAAAATATCCCAGAAGTCCCACTCGGTCTCACTTAAGCATTTTGAGAAAATCGAGAAAAACTGAAAAAATTGAGGTTAAGTGCAGGCATTTTTTCGTTGTTCTCCAAAATCAGGAATTTGCAACTTTTTGCTCAAACTATATTTTTCCCACATTCTAGAAACCCCAGAGTGTTCAAAACTGCCTCGGAATATAATTTTCGTTGTTTTTTGCCGGAGATACGATTTTTCAAAGTTAAAATTTCGTTCACTTCCAATTTTCATTTCTAGAGGTGGTTTAGATCAGTGATCTTGAAGATCACTCGAAGAGTTTAATTTGAAAATTTTTGTTAATATTAACTGGAATGTTTCGAATCAAATTGTCGCGTTCTCTCCCATGACTAAATAAGATGTAAATTCATAAACTTGTGTAGATCAAACGTTGCGTCCTTATACAGGTCGTTTGGTATCACTGAAAACAAACAATATTTCCACTCCACCTGAAGAAAAGATTCGAGACCTGTGTAGCTCAACTCGTTGCGTCCTTATACATGACGTTTGGTGTCACTGAAACAAAAATTATTGCCACCTGAAACAAAGTTAAAATCCTGTGAAGACCAATTTGACACAAATGAAAGAAAATTTATCGTGCCCGGCAATGAGAGTAATAAATGAGAGCTGAGCAAGCGTGACAATTTGGCATTTTTGAGTTTTTCTAGTTGTTCTTCTATTTTCTGCTAGTGGGACAATTTTCATAACACACTTTTTCTAGAAATACATTCAACGCCTTTCTGCTTCAATGCTTCAACACATCGATTCGAGATAATCGAAATGAAATAGTCTTTACGAAGAGAATAAGAACCCTCCGATGATTTCTTGTGCTGATGCTACTAAGCATTTGATGTAATATTGTGGCGGGTTAAAGTAAGGTTGTGAAACCACAGGTTAAGATACATCTGAGATGATCACGAAGTCGGTGGTACTCAAATTTTCTATTGGCTCCTCCATTGACTTAGAAGCGAACATTCTGTGTCCTAACTATTTTAAATGGAAAGAATCCAATGAACAGTCGATTTTGTGTGCCATTCGCCTTCGTGATTGCCTTAACCTGTTGTTCCACAACCTTGGATTAAAGAAAATATCATGTGAACGACACCTTATCTGTCATCAATACCAAAACAAGCCTGAAAATGTTACGTCATCGCACTTTTGTTAAGTATCTTGACTTGTATCTAAGACTTGTATAAGTATCGCAGCAACAATTATCAATTTCATTTTATTTTTAACTGAATCAAAATAAGTTCCAGTTTCCAAACATATTCAGATGAACAGATCGGCCAACTGAAGTAAGTACATGTCGCAAAAATTTGCGGCAATTCTATTTGTGTTTGACTATATACTTCAGATAGTTGATGGATGAGGTCCTCTTCGCCGATAAAATCTATGTTTCAATACACGTCAAGGGCTTCTGTAATATTTTGATCTGAACGAATTTAATTTTGAATACTCAGAGTTTTTCAGTGACTGTCTGTTACATAGTTTACCATGTGACAGCCAATGTTGCCTGAAGTCTTTCAGCTCATCACAATTCTCGTCGTTCGTTTGTGGAAATTGTTCCAACAATGCTCAAATTTGCCAGGACTCCGGCTACTTTAAAGTCTTCTTCGACTTTATTTTGTAGATGAAACGACGTGATTCAGTATAAAAATTCAGTGTAAAATCAGCAATACTAGGATTGGGTGTGACGAACTAACCGTCCAATTTGTTTTGTATTTTTCAAGTCTTGAGCGACTTAGGTTTGTCTATCTAATTACATTGATGTAACTGTTGTCCATAAAGTCGTCAGAAATTTAGCCTTTATATTCCGCGAGATTATTATCGGGTCTCTGGGCCAACGAGTTCTCATCGTAGACGACCAGATATGTTTTCTGTTCCAATCTTTTTCAGATAGTTGGCAGTCATTCGTTTATATACGTAAAAACGTAAAATTTGCCGTGTGAAAGCTGTCGGAGCGAATCCGTTTTCGATCATATATAATGTGTAGTGCATGTATATGTACATTAACATAGTCCTACAATCACACGGAAGGCGTGATGGCGGTTATTTTTCACACCGTCACATAGAGAGAGAGAGAGAGAGAGAGAGAACGCTTTGATCTCGTTCCGAATCTAATATTGGAGCTAATTTACTCAATAACACCGTTTTCTTGGTTATTTGTGTACTATCTACTATGTAAAGAGTCATCCACCAATAACGCGAGCTGGAAATTAGGTTAGACTATTCCAACCTTTTCGACGTAGAACGTCTTTCTATTACATTTTCCTATCCCGATTGCAGCCACTTTTGTCAGTCGCTCAGCACTTGACTGAGATCGTTTGTAGCGGCGATAAGAAAAAGCTTGTTTGAGCTACTTGGTGGCTAGTCTTTCATGAGCGGTTGTCTGTTTAGATGTTTCGATGTTAAGATGAATTTATGCAAAAAGTGGAGTATTTAAAATACATATGATTTGGTTAGAATAATGTGGCATGACTAATGTAATTAGAACTCAATTTTGATAAATTTCATAAGATGAAGCTTGCCATGGAAACACTCACAATGAACAAGGTACGAAAATACTTTTGCAATGGTATTAGAGTTCCCTCGACTTCAGACGACTTCAGGTTTTTTGGTTCTCGCTTTGATAGAATTTCGCGGCGTAACTCGTCAGAATATTGATAAGTAGGTTCAGTCATGATAATGTTTCTGATTTGGGAGTTTTTGCGTTTTGTAAATAGCTAAACACACAAAAATTGTTTAGCAAATGAAGCTCTAGATTTGTATTTCGTTGTGATCGCGTGTGTGCCTTGCAAAAATTCAGAAAATAGAAATTTTCATTTGCTAACAAACTTTGTGTGTATTCCACAATTATTTCCAATTCAAAAACATGTTGCATTCACTTGTCTCACTGTGTAGAAATTCTAAATTTCTAGTGCGTTACGGGAATTATATTTCCAATCTTCAGAGAAACTTCGTGTTCGTGTTACTCTTCCATTGGCGTATGCATGAAAGTTGCACTCTTGAAAACGTAGATCCGGAAATCTTTGTCATACTTTTCGGATACCAGGAAATTTTGATCTGGTTACCCGGAAGGAAACATTATTTCTCTGCCCTAATCATCTCTTTTGTATTATCGTTATGTCAAAAATTATTTCATTTTTATAGAGTGCCAGAGAAGGTCAAAGTAGCCGTTAAGATACGGCCATTGAGTGAAGCCGAAAGTGAACGCGGGTACCAAACTGTAATCGAAAAGGTTACTGACCAACAATAGGTTGTTGTCAATTCCGGACGGAATGCTCGAGTCTTTTCATTCAGTAACGTCTTCGGTGCGTCGGACTCACAAAAACAATTGTTTGAAGATCCTGTCGAACCAATGATGAAGGGTTTTTTGAACGGCTACAATTGTACAAGTGAGTGAAAATTTCCAAAATAATAACTTTGTAATGAAACTGAAATCTGTTCCTCCACATTTTAGTCCTAGCGTCCTAGTCCTAGTCGACAAAGTGGGTCCGGAAAATCCTACACTATGGGTACAGTGAGCAGTGCTCAGATGAACGAAAAAGTTGTGGACCTATTGTCCGCGAAAAAAGAAAAGAAAAGGATACGAGAGGCGAGTGGTAAATTTTTTGTCGAAAATGTAACCGAAAAAATGGTTGAGGACACAGTCGCAAGCATGGAGCTGTAAGTGAAAGGAACCGAGTTTAGAACAGTGGCCTCAGCAGGCATAGACATAATATCGTCGAGGAGCCACGCTATATTTACTGTGACTACAAAATTGACCAAAAAAATACAAACGCAACCACCATGTCAAAACTACAGTTCGTCGACCTAGCTGGATTGGAGAGACTAAAGAAAACTCAACCGGCTGGAGTTATTCTAAACGAAGGAATTAACATAAACAAATCGCTTCTCGCCCTAGGCAATGTTATTTCATCTTTGGGAGGAAGCTCTAAAGGGCATGTGAAGTATCGAGATTCGAAACTGACACATCTTTTGGCCGATTTGCTGGGCGGAAATTCTAAAACGTAAGCATTATTTCTACTCGGTGTCCGTGCTATATCCGGCATACACTCGATACTTTCGTCACGGTAAACATTTCTGATTTCCAGGTTAATGATCGCATGTGTGGGGCCGGCAGACTACCACAGCAGTACTCTTCAGTATGCCAACCGAGCGTTCAACATAAAAAACAAAGCGATAATTAATGAGGACAAAACGGCCAAAGTGGTTCGCCTAAAGGCAGATGTTCAGGTGCTGCGCGTCAAATTGCTGGAAAAATCCGAAGTTAATAATCACGCATAATCACCAGCACGAGTTCAGTTGCAAAAAGAAATGATGACGAAAATGGAAATCCAGCTACTAGAACGGATCGAATTGGAGGACACGGTTGATTTAAAAAAAAAATTCAGCGAATTCAAGTGTCAAATCTCGGAAATGGACAAAGCTGAAATACAAAAAATGTCGGCCGATGAGCTGAAAATGTATGAAGACCAAGTTCGAGACGTCGCCAACCAGATTGAGAAAGTTTCCCAACAAATGATAGAGCGAAATGATCCAGAATCCACAGCCGAGACAAACATCAATGGAAGACAATGTCGTTGTCAAAGCTTTCATCAAGAACCAAAAATATTGCAGAGAAAAGATGCACGGTTGAAGAGATCGAGAAACTGAGGAATGAAATCCGCGCATTGACTGAACACAAAGGCACGATGATGAGGAAAATTAAATTAGACTGTGAATCATTCGTCCAATGGAAGACGCAGTGGGAAGAGGATGAAACAAAAATGCGAGAAAATAAAGAGAAGCTGGCGGTCGATGCTCGTAAATAGGATATGTCACACGAACAGGAAATGGGTAATTTGCGTCGTGAATTAGAAGAATCGATTACGGCAAACCAACGGTTGAAAGAAGCTTTATCCCGTGTACAAGAAAAAAAGGAAGCCAAAAAATCTTAATCAAAGAAGAAATCGAAGAGAATATGTCAATAGTTGAAATCAAATGGTTGTATGAACGACTGAACGAAACCAGAGCCGCTCTCACCAAGAAATTGAACGGAATCAAACAACAAAAAGAACCGAAAAACGAACTGATTAATATCTACGAAGAAGAAATCGCCATGCATAATGCGCTACTGAATGAGCTAAGTGGAGGAATTCACGAAAACGAGATAGAGGACAAAATCACATCAATAACGAAGCTGTACAGCTCGGAGAGTCAAACAGAAATAACAGATGTGTTGAACTACATTGTCGAAAATCGTTTTGAATTCAATTCTCGCTTGGCCGAATACCGTAACATGAAACACAAAATGGATTCATTAACCGAGGAAAATAAAGAAAACCAAATTCAATTCAATCAAAAGTTGGATGTTAAAGAAAAAAAACTTAAATATCTTGCCGCTGAAAACGGTTAATTGAAACTGGATCTGTTGAATGCAGCCACCACCGAAAATAAGGAATTTCATGAACCATATTGAGATCAAAATTGTTAAATGATTTCGATGTTTCAGAAACCTTATCGGAACATATTCGAAAATTACAAAGTCAACTGGAACAAAAAGAAGTCGAAACTCATCAGCCGATGCCATCAGAGGCGGTCTATGAATATCCAACCACAGAAAAGCTTGATGTTGAAAAAATCGTTCCAGAAATCCCCGTATCCAATGTAAGTAGCGCTTATCACCATCTAGAAACATTTTGATTGAGTAGCCAGCGGCTGGCTAAATAATGACTGACTAACTGCGATTGGTTCGATCAAACAATCGACTTCATTCGTCTACTTGTTCATACTCGTCTAAAGCTATTCGTCTTTCCTAACTCTTCTCATCTTACCAGAATTTGGTTGTACCTGATGCCCCCAACGTGAAGTGTAATACCTTACGTGTTGAAAACAAAAATTGAGTAGACGAACAAAATCAGAGTTATTTTGCGCATAAAGAGAAAAAATTATATCAAAAATTGAGAATCTCACCACAATGTTGAACATGCCTAATGGATTCGATGAATCACAAATTAGTCCTAAGATATAGGCGCTAAGTATTAGCGCATATCGAAAAGCAGATTCCATTAGGCAAAGAGAATTCCAGTCACTGATGTTAACTCATGAATATTATCTCATTTTTTTAGCGGACCCAAGGCTGATTCGAAAACCAATTGTTTGGCCAAGGTATGCGTTCGCAAAATCGACGGTGTCTTCAAAGGATGCAAATGCAACGAACACGAATGCCGTGACAGTACGGATTTGCTTGGATAGGGTAAGTCCTTGGTTCGTCATCCATTTAATTTAGGACATTTTGACTAAATATCCTAAATTAATCACTGGATATTTTTCAAATTTTCAATTCGCACCCTGATATTGGCCTTATTAAGTTTTTATTGTTTTCAAGGGAGACGCAGATGCAGTGGAACATGGGAAATGAAGGAAACGACTAGAATTCAAAGGTCACCAGTGCGCAATAGTTAGTGGAAAAAAAGCTTAAGAGACAGCCAGTGATGGATTAATTAAGATTACAAATTCCATAAAGATCGTGGCTCAAAACAAAGCCTTTTACGTTTCCTTTTAAACCTGAAGCGTATTCAACGTAACCCAAATCCTGTGCATCTTAATCTTCGTCGACTCTTAACACTTTAATGTATTCATATTACCCATACCGTAGCAGTGCTACTAGCACTAACACTAATGTTTGAAACGTTAAACTATCTGAAAGTTTTTATACGTGAATGCGTGTACGATTGTTGTGTTTCTTACACACAACAAGTATACATGACTGCAGAAGCCTCCGAAAATTTTTTCCATGCTAACTAAGGGGTCACCCATAAAGTGCGTCAGGGGGAGGGGACATCTAAAATTTGCCGTTTTTTGAATTATTTTTTTTCATACAAAGTCGCGAACAGACTGGTGATGAGTTCACAAATCGTATCGATTTTCGAATTTAATTCACCATTTTTAAATGGATCATTTTCGCAATGACCATATTGCTATGTAACTTCCACTTTCGCATGAGACAGGTTGATTACCTGAAGCATTAAACTGCGTAATGTTAAAATCACTTTCGCAGGTTTAGTCGCAGTCGATGTAATATAAGATGTAAGATGTACATATCGAAGGGTGGTCCACTTTATTTAGTCCACAAAATTCGTTTAGCCATTTAGTTGTAGTAGCCCTGACTCGTCTATAGTCATTGACGAGGTCGCAGAACAGTATAGTCGAGCGACGTATCACACTTCTTGGACTAAATGGACAAAACACTAAACGGACCAAATCGTATGGTACTATGTGTAATAAACCAACAACAGCCGCTGCAGTTTTCGGTTATTTTACGAATTCAACACAGTACACTCGACACCAAGACTTCAATACAGCAATTGCATAAGAATTCACTTCTGATTTTTTCTTCTTCATTTAGTCTCATTCAGTCCACAAACCTCAGAAGTGCGCTACCCCTCGGTAAATATTACATCAATGTTTCAGAGGAACACATTGTAGTCATGATTGTTGGACTTTTTGAAATACCGTGCTGAATAAGCAAAAATGTAAAGAAAATTGCTAGGTGCGCAAATCAAAATGCATATCCGGATGAGGTTGGTTCGTTTGCATAATATGGGGTGATCGTTAGAAAAACATGTCACGTAAACTCAGTTACTGTAGCATTGTGGTAATCAAACCTTTGCGTTATGTCTCCATCCGCCTTATATGATGATCGACACAACAATTGCAACAAAAAGGAATCCGAACGAAGGACGAGTAAATTGGTTGGATATACTCGCACAGATTTATCGGTTATTATCAAACATAAATTCGTAAAATATTTATAAAATGGATGGGATTTAGAAGTTGTAGACAATTTATTTCACATTATGTTTACTCGTAACTTTGTTTTACAAATATAAAATTCCATATGGGCAAATCGATTTTTTATTCGTCAAGTTCTTTTTTGTTTTGTTTTTGTTACGGAAAACACTTTGGGGGTCCTTCATAAATGACGTCACGCTGTTAGGGGGTAGATGGGATTCAAGAAAACGTGACGGTCTCTACAAATTTGAGTCAAATTCGACCCATTTATCGTGACGGAGAGGAAAGGGGGGGGTCAAAAAGTTCATAAAATAGCGTGATGTCATTTATGAACGGTTCCTTGTCTATGGATGTGTACATCTATGCATATTCTGGTATATGTATACACAGACAGGCACGCACACAGACAAAAGCCAAAACGATAACAATGTACATCAATAAAGTTAACTCCAGGGTGTTTCATGCCGATTTCTTGTTGCTGTTTCTTCTCAGACAAGTAATTTTACTCGGGAGTTTTTACTTTTTGTTTTTCTTTGCGCCGCTCGGATGTTACAAACTTTTGCTGAAATCGACAATAACTTAATAATTAAGCTGGCACGGTTACGTGATTATACTCAAATTTTATACTCATCCTGTAACCGTGTTGTTGTTACAGTTGTTTTAGTTTATGGATTTCCATTTTAATGGGAAGCTGATTTCCATGAACGATGTTTAATCGCGATGATTTCAGTACAAGAGACAAACAAAATTCTTGGAAATATTTTAAATTTTGCAATGCTCGGAGCTGGTACACTGCGATAAAATTTGAATAAACATTTTTACGTGTCGGTGTAAGCATCCACTACAAAAATTAATTGCGAATCGTGTGGTTCAGAAACATTAATTTAAATACACAACAGACAACATCGAAAGAGCCATACCACAAGCAACTAGAGAAAAGCTCTGCATAGCATTTGAGTCTTCTTTCGTTTATGTTCTTTACATTAGGAGATTTGCACTCTGGTTCTATGGTCCATTCCACCCCAACACAATTACCATAAACAAACCATTTTTTCTCTCAGCAGTTCACACATCAGTATACTTCGTACAAAAATGCATCGTTTGATAGCATTTTATATGGTAGCAGCACATTCTGTCTGTTGTTATATGTGCGATGTGTTGTTTGTTACATGTTCCAAACCAAATCTAATTTGCTTTCCTTTAAGCCAATATGACGAAACGAAAATAAAATCAAGTTTTATAGAGACAAGTAGGTGTACAGTACATAAGATGAAGAAACCAAGTGGCACATAATTCCCATGGAAAGAATAAAAGTAATGAGAATGTATCGCTAACAAACTACTTACATTTTGCTTACACTCTGTGTGGCTTGACGTCTTGAGTGTTTATCTAGGTTATCTTGTTGGGTTACAAGAAAGATAGGAAAAAAAAGTTTCGTGAAAATCACACTGCACACGATTATGTTTTCTCGTTGGTAATATGAGAATGTGTGTCTGATTTCAATGTTTGATGTAAATTGCTACTTGGGGATTTTCTGTTTTTAATGAAAAATTAAGTCACTGCGGCTTAGTATGACATTCCAGTGTGTTGCGCGCCAAAACAAATATACAAAGAAAATATCAATTGAGATTCAAAGGGGCCACCCGATATGCATTTTGGGGACTATAGGAATCATCATCATCTGCCTTTAGTACTCCGCGAGGGAGCACAGGTAGTCCACAAAATTTCTCCATCTGACTCAGTTCTTCGTTAGAAGTTTTACGTTTTAGCTTATTCCATTCGTTTCGGCTTCAGCAGTGATTTTCGGTCGACCAATTTTTCGTTTGCCTTACGGGTTCAAATCCATTTGCTTTTCTTTAGCAACAACGTCATCCACCGGCTTACGCAATGTGCCACCGATCCAGTTCCATTTTCGACGTTTGATTTGGATGTCAAGTTTTTCCATGTTTGACCGTCTTCACAGCTCTTCGTTCGAAAATACATTTGTCCATCAAATTCTTCTTAGACACTTGTTTACGAAGATGTAACTTCAGATTTCTGGAAATTTGGAGCGATTGTTTCATATGAAGAACCCTGAAAGTCAAAACGACTAACAAAAATAAGGAAAATTGTAATGAACGTTGGTCGTGGTCGTAGACAGAAATAAAGCAAAGAAGAAGAATCACTTTCGCCAAAAGTGCACTGAAAATTTTCCATACGAGAAACTACTTTTCACTAAGCTCGTCAAATTCAAAGTCCCTTTTCTTCACAATCTTTCAAATATCTTGGGTCCATTGTCAACGTCGCGAACTATAAAGATGAAAAACTTAAGACGAGAACGATGCAAGCGAGTAGGTGCTTTTATCCATTAAAACACTAGATAACTTTAACTTTAACAGTGAATCAAGAAAGTAGGCTGAGGTGTTTTGAATGGAAAATTCAACGCTCAATCTGTGGACCAGTGAAAGAGGGCGATCTGTGGAGAATCAAAACGAATAGTGAACTCATATGGAAATTTTTGGAGCCGAAAACATTGTTGGCGCTATCAAAGCATCGCAACTAACATGGGCGGGTCATGTGATCCGTATGAACGATGACAGAATGGCTAAGAAAGTTTTCGTGAGCCAAATTGATGCATGGTTCAAGACCCAGAGGGCGATCGAAGAAGAGGTGGATTTACTGTATCGAGGGAGACCTACGAGACCCGGGAATTCCTAATTTAAAAGTTGCTGCTGAGCCGCTGCTGTAATGCTGTTGTGGAGTCAGCCAAAACCCGTCTGGGTTAAAAATGGCTGTTAAGTAAGAAAAGTCCCTTTTATCACCGCGACAATTTTGGATTTA
>JANTFA010142308.1:0-22114 GCA_026413405.1 Phytosciara flavipes | reverse complement strand
CAATTTTTTTCAGAAATAGTTCAGATGCTCCTTCTATCTGGGGTGCAACGCAACGCCATCTAGGTATCATTTCTCTGGGTTGCGTAGATTTCTGAGCGTGTTCACTTAAATCTGGTCTATGCAGCCTGCTGAACTGATTAACTTTGAGAATTTTTTGATTTCGCAGTACGTGCAACATGAAAAAATTAATATCAAAGTCCATTGAGTGGTGCTCCCACCTATTGTGTTGTTACACACACAACGCGAGCCAATCTTCATCTATAACGTAACGCAGGCACCTTAGTCAAATTCAGTTCTGGTGCTTTGATGAAACATGTCACTAAAGTTACTCCTAAACAGCCCGAACATCCCAATTTCTCTGTAATTTATTCTCTTTAACAGTCTCTGGAACAAGCTCGCTGAAAATTCCCTCACTCAATTCTAAAATACTGGTATTTCATCCATTTATTTCGCAGTTCAATTTAAAAAATCATTCTTTTTCAGTCGTTCCGCAAATTATTTCCTTTCATACCAGAACGCACATAGTCAAAAGAGTCAAAATAATAAAAATTGTTGAGTGTAAACGCGGCGTTAGATCGATTTCGTGAATTTTGTATGACATATGGAACTACTTGTTCGTTGTAAATACGATGCAGAAGAGTAATAAGAAGAAAGAAAAGAAAGAGGTGTGGTTTTATATTCTATAATTTTTCAATTTTTCGTGTTCAAACTTATATTCACACTTACGATTTAAAATATAAAATTGGGAAACAAAATAAAACACCGTACGTATTGAATATTAGAGAGTTAACAATTAGTTTAATTGAAAAGCGGAATCCATTTGCAATATAAAGTTTATTTGATTGCATCCCTTAAAAAAAATTTTTCCTCAATATTGATGTTGCGCGAAAGGCCGTAAAAAGCCGAGAAAAAAATTCCAATTTATTCGCTTTTGCGTGCGTTCACAAACGAAAAAAAAAAAATTTTTTTTGATTTTATTTTGCATGAGTGTGTTATAAAATAATAGTGAAAGAAGATGGTGTAGGATCTGTGGTTCAGGATACATTTTTCCACATCGAATTATTGTTTGGTTGGGTTCGATTCTTTTGCATTATACTTTCTGGACTGAGTAAATAAATATCCGGTAAAGGCAAACATTGTTCACAGTGTTAAATCAAAGTGTTTCCAAATCTAAACTAAAAGTTCCTAATATCGCAGAAAAATCAGAAAGGAAATGTCCTTGCAAAGTATATATAACATCCAAATTATTCGGGAATTCAATATTAAACTATATACCGAAGCAGAGTGAAGTTTTTCCTTTTTTTTTCGTTTTCCTCGTCTCTTCTCTTCATAAATTGTGTTTGTTTGCACCCAATTTTTATACCGTGATGATGTAATATGATGATGTTCACTTGTATAATAAAAGATATAAAATGGTGTTCCAAACATACAGAGTTTTTTCCGTCTATATTTCTCACTGTATGGTGTACATTGTGGTGTGTTAGTGTGATGTGTATTTGATAAGCTCGCCTTTGAAAATGGTTTACTTAAAATATTTTTAATTAGAAAATAATCTAAGATAAATAAGAAATTCTAATAAAATATCTCAGACTCAATGTATACACTCATGCCATCGAGTTTTGGTATGGATACACCGCAAAACTGTTCCCCATATTCTACACACAATATATCGTCAGTCTTACACTGCAAAGGGGTGTATTGGTTCCGAACCGTGAAAGTGAAGACCCATAACTTCGCTTCTGAGTGACCAATTCGAAGCAAATTTGATCTGAACGAAGTTCGGGCTTTCCATAACGGATTACCGAAATTTGAGCGCTGCAGGTCTTTCGGAAGGAAAGCTGTAGTCAAGATACGAGACCTCTGTTTTCAAATGCGCCGATTTGTCGTGAAAACGACGATATATTCAGCTATGCATTCAGCTGCCATTGATATATACCATACATCTATGTCGTGCTAAGAACACAATGCTGGTCATCACAAAATAAAAAATTGAAAGAGGAAAATAAAAAATGGCCATACTCGTAATTGGTTCCAATTGAACTATGTTCTCACTTCATTAATTTACTGTACACCTTAGTTGATTGAAAAGGCAGTGTGGGTGTGGTGATATTAGTGTTTGAAATTGTCACGTCCGTGCATTTGTTTTTTTCTTCTATCAATTCAGTTCTGGTGTTTTAAATAAACATTCAAAAAAACACCTCTTCTAACAAGCCCCGGAACGCATTACACACAAATCGGGTTTGTGACACTTATGTTTTCATAAAGTAATCTAAAGACGAATTTTTTTGGAGGATTTTTTAATTTGTCCCAAATGTTTTTCACTTTTATTGGGAATCGTTTTTTAGTTGGCATAAATTCATCTCATTTTCATACATTTCAAAGTGTCGTATATCCGAATTTTATATCATTTTTTGTGTGTGTGTGCAATTAGAGAAGCGAGGACTGGAAAGTGTTTTTATTTATTCGCTAAAATGTAAATATTTGGCCATAAATTATCATTCATTACGTACCGGATTATCTTCATTTTCATGGTTCATTCATGGTAGTGTTAAATGTAAACATTATACAATCCAGAGAAAGATTATTCTCAATTGAACGAATAATCTGGAATTTCGTAACGCACCGCAAAGTTATTTAACCGGGTGGTGTCATTGTGAGTTATGGAATATTCTTGGAAAACTCGGTCATGACCTTTTACCCACCATACTCATTGATCTCCCTTTTTATTTTCTCATCTCTCGATTCTCCAATTCACACACAGATCTGGTATTGTTCGATGGAAACAGACAATGTTTTTCTTTGAACACTGTTTCTCTAACTTGTGAGAAGAGACATTCGGTCATTACAGTTTCTTTTTCCGTTTTTCATGGATCATTAAGAAAAGTTTTTTTTTTCTCATCATCTTTAATCAGAAAAAGAGACTTAAAGACGATTTAGATTTGAATCATTTCTGCAGAAAATAAAACAAGTTCGGTGTGTTACTCTCAGCGTCGGTTTTTAATGTTTTCATTCATTTATTTATGATGAAAGTTAGCGAAGAAGATGAAAAAATGTTCTAGTGAATCAAGTGGAATGACGTTTTATGTACATAAATATTGAAAAACATATCTAACTGAGTGTGTGGAGTGAGTGATTTATATTCGACAAAGAAAAAAAGAAGAAGAAAAAAATATTCCTTCGGGAACACTTAAAGTCAAATTGATTTTGTTCAGCATTTATACAACATTTCCGGATGAATCATTTTCCCCGGACAATTCCTAAGTCATGAAATTTGCGTGTTGTTCTAATTGATTCAGTGAAAAGTTTCTAAAATATCGATGGGAATGACGATAATTCTCTTCCGACTATATAGAACTTTGTAGATAACTCTAAGTGTCATAAGAATTTTTCAAAACAAAAGTCCCATAAATGTCTCCCATAAATGTCTCCCATAAATACAGGCTAAGCATTCCGATCCATGCCGAACTGGTTTTGATTGATCGATCCATCAACCAATGTCGAACGAAAATTTCAAATTTTTTTTCTTCAAAATTAGATAAGCCTAAGCATATTGACGTTGACGGAGTGATTAAAAGATTATTGATTCTTCACCTGAGACTTGAGTTGGGGTAATTTTCTTCCGTATGCATAACATAAAATGTGCGATGATGAGAAATAGTGAGACTCTAGGCTCTAGCCCGTGTGTGTGTAAACTAAAAGTTTTTAGGATTTTTTTTGTTATCGTCCTGCTAAAGGGCCCTCACAAATTGGGCACGCTCCAGGTTGCCAATTTTAGAGTCACTCGTCTCACTTGCACGCCAAAATGTATGGATAAAATTTCGAAACTTTATAAAGCTTACGCTTTTATCAAATCCCCTTTCCCATGTAGAATGTGCGTAATTTATGAGTGACCAAGTAATCAAAGTAATCAAACTCCACTTACCAGCTGGAAGAATAGGGAAGTCAGAAGTTTCTTGATTATCTCACAACCACTCCCCTTCGGAGATATAGTACATAAATGACGTCACGCTTTTGCAGTGCTTTCATCAGATTTCACTCGACAAGTATGCAATTTGGTCAATGGGTTTCGTCCCATCGATATAAGAATACCTGGATGTGCAATGGCAAAAAGCGGCTTTGAAAAAAAATCTTCTTCGATGTTTGCGTGATGTTCGTGTTAAGATTTACCCAACGACGCCGTCGCTCTTAAGTAGGCGGTAAATTCAAACTTATTCTGTTTGAATGAAACGTTCGTCGTGTTGGCGTTTCAAATTACACAATTTGCAAAACATCACTCGACGTTCGTTTCAATTTTGTGTAGTTGTGTGTGTGTGATATGTTAGCGCTGTATTGTTGTTGGCCATTGCAACCCTCTAGAGTTCGACACATCATCGACTCAAAAAAGTGTAACTTTTTCAAATTATTAGTGATTTTGTTAGTGATGACATCACTGAAAAGCGTGACGCCATTTATGTACGGCCCATCTACTTGATCATTGACTCATTCTAACAGCACTATGTAAATCATAACATTAAATGTGTCCCAGTTTCAGGCATAATCTTAAAACATTCCTTCCAGAGCATATAAAGTTCCAGGTAACTTGAATAAAATCAAAATGTATAGTTCGGACACAATGTGCTTGCCCACAGTGTTTGTGTTGACAACAACCTGATCTAGATTGATGAGATAATGTTGTGCATATGTAGCAATTCATGACCTTGTTCCGCGACTAACAAAGTTTAAACCAAAATATCTCCAAATCTACGGAGAATGTTTGAGTCATTCTAAAGCGGTTCACTAGTATATCAGATAAGGATGAAGGTTCCTCTAAGAAAAGTTCTACCGATTCCAAGCTATTCCAACAAACGATTTCGTTAATCACGGGACAGGTCATGGAATCAGCCATATAGAATTTCCAAGTAAAAAAGTGGCATATAGCGAAGGAAACGATGTTTTCACAGGAGTCTATATATGAATGTGTCGACTGACGTCGATTTTTGTTGTCTGCACCTTTCTTCAATCTAATTTAAAACCGATTAAAACCGATTAAGGTGATGTGTGTATGGTATACAAAAAAAAACATGTCCAACGTGTGTCTGCATTACAAATACGACACAACATCATATCGATTACCTTAAAAAAGAAAAATTTTTGCAAGTAATCGGAATCGGTAATCGATAGAAAAAGAAGAAAATGAATTTCCAAAGCATGTTTTAGCATACTCATACAAAACACACCCAAATAAAAGTCTCGATACTTATGTGGCCGGTGTGTCTTGTTAATTATAAACATTCTCGCATACCATCTATTATACAACATGATACGAAACTCTTTTTTCAATGCTATTTTAAAGCTTCGAAAAAAAAGGTTTTTTTATCTTTATTCAAACTTATACACACAATATCAAGTGAGTACATTATCGAAATTCCGAAGATTACACCTATAATGTAAACATCTGAATCTGAGCGCAGAATATGTGCCATTACTATATGTTCAAGTGTATGAAGTGAGCAGTATAATTTAGTTGAGGTATCATGATTTTTAAAAAATAAAAAAAAAAACAACAACCAAACCACAAAAAAGTGTGAGTGCTGCTGAATAACACGAAAATTGTGAGAAGATTCCGATGTATATTTGATGTATATTTGATGCACGGAATGGTCATTTCGTACGTCCAATAATAGCTCAAAGACGCTATTCCTCCTGTGTTCTTTAAAATTATTTTCTTCGCTGAGATACTGAGTGTTTGGTTGTTCCATCTCCCCGCGTCTATAATAACGCACTTTTCAGTCGCTATTTGCTTTGTTTTGTATATATATTGCATTCGTGGAATATTGTTTTTCACATCATTCTCCGTCTTATTATAAACTATCTGAAAAATATGTCGGTACGTAAAGAATGGAAAACTTATCCCAATGAGAATGGGAACACTTCCACGATCGTGTGGCCCCGCGCACATCGCTATTGTATAGAACGCAAACTCTTAGTTTTAAAAACTAAAATTGATCTCAGAATGTATCGGAACGCTTCATCGTGTGTATATACTCTGCAGTGTAAACATTTTGATGTAGAAAATATTTTAGGATCTAAAATCGAATTCTGCAGTACGAGTTCTGTTCTGCTTCTTCTTCTTCTTCTCGTTCTTCATTTCGGTTTGGAAATAAACTTATATTTATAACCGTAGGTGTTACATATACTTCTGGCTTCCCTTTTACAAACCCGTCGTAGAATGCAAGTCTCACTCTCTCTGTACATCTGTTTCGTTCTTAAAGCGCATTCATATTACTTAATAGTTTTATCAAAAATGTATTTTTCATTACAAACAATAAAACAGCTGGAAAGAGCTAATATTACGATATGTGTGGTGTGGTGAGATAACTATTTTAGTGTCTGAAGGTCTTGCACACACACAGGTTCATTAACCTGCTGAAAAACTGTATCACTTGAAGTTTAAACTATAATTTTGATTGTGTAACCTTTTTTATGGAAGGTAGAGAGGTTTCAAGTTTGAATTGGATTCATAAAACCTATTGTGCAGAGATTGCACAAGCAGAAAATGTTTATGTTTGCCGGTTTTGTGCATTTATTGGGCTTAGTCTGACAGTTTGTGTTTGTTTTTATGACTAGGCGGTTAACGACCAATAAAAAAGTGACCCAAATATCTAAAGTATTTCCAAAAATGAACAATTCCAACCGGCAGGTCTAAATAGTTTCAAAAATTGCAGTAAGAGATCGTAATGATAGTGGAGATAAGGTATGTCCAAGTCGTACAATCCGGAGGACTCATCCTCCGGCCCATACAAATTGAGAGATTGATTTCATTGAGAGATCAGTCGATTAAAAATTTTCTCATTGTAGGAATTTGATTAGAATATTTTATAAAATCATGTTGTTGGCTGCAAAAGTGTTTAGCGAGAGCAAAGTCTAGTTCAAAACTGGTCTCTGGGTCACACGTCAAAAATTGATGAAAGAAAAACAAAATTGAGAGTCACGCTCTGTTTACAAACAAAACAAATTTGTTTGCGATGTCACTCGTTTTGACATTACCCTCGAAACCATTTAGACGAAATCTCCTATCACCTAACACTCCGTTTACTCACCGTTCATGTTATAAAAATGGAGACGGATAGGGATAAAGAGCAGTTTTTATTGTTTTTTTTTTAAACGGTGACTAAACAGAGTGCAGTGCGATTCCAGCTTAACTGTTTCGTTGAAAATTATTTCTATTGACTGTTTCAAATGAGGGAGAGAGAAAGGAAGAGACTAGTTCGGTTGAATGGACCAGTTATTGCTGTAGGTATAGCTGTCAAAAATGTCATCAAACGTTATTGAATTACAAACACGTTGAGAACCAGTCAAATTTAGTTAAATTGATTAACGGGTAAACACTAGATGATCAAAACGTATATTTTAAAACACAAAAGAATGTTTTCATAACAACAACTTTGACAGCTACACCTACGTAAGAGAATTTTCTAAGTGGTCCATCCATAAACGTAATTAGCCTCCTTTGAGGTCTATTCTCACGTTGAAGATCTGTATGACAATTTACTTCTCTTTCAGATGGGTTTTTAGCGTAAATCACCAAGTTCTACTCTTTAGGTTCGGCTTTATTTTACTCATTCATAGTATCGACTCTTAGGGACTTAGGGACGAGAAGGACACCTAAATTAAGTTTTCCTTTGTTTTTTCTGTCAAGTTTGCAATGTGTAGCTAGAGCAAGTGTGTAGTTACAGTAGTATTCTAGCTAGATTATAGCGACGCGATGGAGATCTGAAATGCACATTTCTTTCCAAGTGGACAGTAGAACAAGGAGAACGTTAGGACTCTTTCGCGTTGTACACATGGTACAATTTTCCGATTTCACGTCCGCAATTCTAATCAAAATTTTGTTTTACATTTACAGATAGCAGCGATTGATTGAAAAATTTTAACAATATGACTACAGACATTTCGGTAGTTCGCTGGGATCCCAGTCAAGGGCCTGGCAGCGAATACATTGACGAATACGAATACGATGGAGGAAACTCAAGTTCTCGCCTTTTCGAACGTTCTCGCATTAAAGCTCTTGCCGGTACGTTTAGATTTTGATTCATTTCAACCATGATTGCTATCTAGGATTTGGCTGAAATGGTTCTCGTTAATTTTTTGTTTTCCTTTTCTACCTACAGAGGAACGAGGTAACGTACAAAAGAAGACGTTCACAAAATGGGTCAACTCACATTTGGTCCGTGTGAACGGTCGCATACAGGATTTGTATATTGATATGCGTGACGGCAAAAATTTGATCAAACTGTTGGAAGTATTGTCCGGTGAGCGTCTTCCGAAGCCGACGAAAGGTAAAATGAGAATTCACTGCTTGGAAAATGTGGACAAAGCGTTGCAATTTTTACGTGATCAGCGAGTGCATTTGGAAAATATCGGTTCGCACGATATTGTCGACGGCAATGCCAGTTTAAATTTGGGACTCATTTGGACGATCATTCTTCGGTTCCAAATCCAGGATATTACAATTGAAGAAGTTGACAACAAAGAAACGAAATCAGCTAAAGATGCCTTACTGTTGTGGTGTCAAATGAAAACAGCTGGCTATCAAAATGTAAATGTGCGCAATTTTACAACATCTTGGAGAGATGGCTTAGCATTCAATGCTATCATTCACAAACATCGACCCGATCTCATCCAGTTCGACAAATTGGGCAAAAATCATCCCATGCACAACTTGAACAATGCCTTTGATGTGGCAGAAAAATTGGGCTTGACAAAACTATTAGATGCTGAAGACGTGTTCGTTGAACATCCAGATGAAAAGTCAATCATCACATACGTCGTCACATACTATCACTACTTCAGCAAACTCAAACAAGAAACAGTACAAGGCAAACGTATTGGAAAAGTGGTCGGAATAGCAATGGAAAATGAGAAAATGATCAACGACTACGAGACATTTACTAGTGACCTTCTCGGATGGATCGAAAGCACAATCATCACGTTGGGCGATCGAACATTCGCAAATTCATTGACCGGCGTACAACAGCAGCTATCCCAGTTCGCAAATTATCGTACAGTCGAGAAACCACCGAAATTCGTTGAAAAGGGCAACTTGGAAGTTCTGTTGTTCACACTCCAGTCGAAGATGCGCTCGAACAACCAGAAACCTTATACGCCGAAAGAGGGTCGCATGATATCCGATATTAACAAGGCATGGGAACGATTGGAGAAGGCCGAACATGAACGAGAATTGGCGTTGCGTGAGGAGCTCATACGTCAAGAGAAGCTTGAGCAGCTTGCAGCTCGTTTCAATCGTAAGGCATCGATGAGAGAAACCTGGCTCTCCGAAAATCAACGACTTGTTAGCCAAGACAACTTTGGATTCGATTTGGCAGCTGTTGAAGCAGCTGCAAAGAAACACGAAGCCATTCAAACTGATATCCATGCTTATGAGGAGCGCGTACAAGCTGTTGTCGCTGTGTCCGATGAATTGGATGCAGAACGATATCACGACATTGAACGCATATTGGCACGTAAAGAGAATGTCCTACGATTGTGGCAATATTTGCAGGAGCTATTGGAAGCTCGCAAAATGCGTTTGGAACTTTCGTGGCAGCTACAGCAAAACTTCCAAGAGATGCTCTACATCTTGGACAATATGGAAGAGATCAAGCAACGTTTATTGACAGACGATTACGGCAAGCATTTGATGGGTGTTGAAGATCTGTTGCAGAAACATTCTCTGGTAGAAGCCGACATCAACGTACTGGGCGAACGCGTCAAGACAGTCGTTCAAAATTCGCAACGATTTTTGGGTGAAGAAGCCAATGGTTATAGACCATGCGATCCAGCTATTATTGTTGATCGCGTTCAGCAGCTAGAGGACGCATATGCTGAGCTGGTTCGATTGGCCGTCGAACGTCGATCACGTTTGGAAGAGAGCCGCAAATTGTGGCAATTCTATTGGGACACGTCTGATGAAGAAAATTGGATCAAGGAGAAGGAGCAGATCGTATCAACTGCCGACATTGGCCACGATCTCACCACAATCAATCTTTTGCTGTCCAAGCACAAGGCTCTCGAGTCCGACATTCAATCGCATGATCCACAATTGCAGTCGGTCGCAAAGATTGGCGACGAACTCATCAGCGAAGGTCACTTTGGTGCCGATCGAATCAAGGATCGTCTAAAGGAAATCTTAGCGAAATGGAATCACTTGTTGGATTTGACGAAATACCGTCGTCAGCGTCTAGAGAATGCTGTGGATTACTTCCAATTGTTTGCTGATGCTGATGACATCGATCAATGGATGTTGGATTCGTTGAGATTGGTTTCGTCCGAAGATGTGGGCAAAGACGAATCACATGCCCAGTCCTTGTTGAAAAAGCACAAAGATGTTTCCGACGAGCTTAAGAGCTATGCTGAAACTATTGACCAACTACACAAACAGGCCGATGCGCTAACACTCGATGAAACCGAACAGAAAACCGTATCCGATCGTATTACATCGATCGATGACCGATACAAGCAGCTCATGGAGCTATCCAAATTGCGTAAGCTTCGCTTATTGGACGCTCTCAGTTTGTATAAACTGATGTCGGAGGCCGATGGCGTTGAGCAATGGATTGACGAGAAAGAGAAAATGTTGGACACAATGACACCTGGAAAGGATATCGAGGATGTTGAAATCATGAAACATCGCTATGACGGATTCGATAAGGAAATGAACGCAAACTCTTCCAGAGTTGATATTGTCAATCAATTGGCCCACCAATTGTTGAACCAATTCACCAGTGTTGACCATCCAAATGCTGAACAAATCATTACTCGCCAGAATCATCTCAATCAAGAATGGTCACGACTACGCGACAAGGCAGATACGAAGAGAGATCAGCTCAATTCAGCGCATGGTGTCCAAACTTTCTACATTGAATGCCGTGAAACAATTTCGTGGATTGAAGACAAGAAACGTATTTTGACCGAAACCGACAATCTTCAAATGGATTTGACCGGTGTAATGACTTTGCAGCGTAGACTCAGCGGCATGGAACGTGATTTGGCAGCTATTCAAGCTAAATTGACTGCATTGGAAAAAGAAGCCGATGCTATTGAGGGTGAACATCCCGAAGAGGCTGCATTGATTCGAGAACGTATCGCTCAGATTACAATTATCTGGGAACAATTGACCAATATGTTGAAGGACCGCGACTCCAAATTGGAGGAACGCGGTGACTTGCACCGATTCTTACGTGATTTGGATCACTTCCAGACCTGGTTGACTAAAACCCAAACTGATGTCGCATCGGAAGATCCACCAGCATCGCTTCCAGAGGCTGAGAAATTACTCAATCAACATCAAACCATCCGCGAAGAAATCGATAATTACACCGAAGATTATCAGAACATGATGGAATATGGTGAAACATTGACTTCCGACCCAGAAAATAATGATCCGCAATACATGTTCTTGAGAGAACGTTTGAATGCATTGAAAGACGGCTGGGAGGAGTTGCATCAAATGTGGGAAAATCGCCAAGAGCTGTTGTCGCAAAGCTTGGATCAACAATTGTTCAACCGTGACTCGAGACAAGCAGAAGTGCTGCTTAGCCAACAGGAACATTTCCTTAGCAAGGACGATACACCAGTCAATCTTGAACAGGCTGAAAACCAACTCAAACGCCACGAAGCCTTCCTCACTACCATGGATGCTAATGACGATAAGATTAATAGCATTGTCCATGTAGCCGACGCTTTAGTCGACAAGAAGCACTACGATGCTGACAGAATTCGCAAACGAGCTGACAACATTGCCGAACGTCGTGATGGTAATCAGAATCGTGCTAAAGAACAACAAGAGAAATTGATGAATCAAGTCAAATTGCACGAATTCTTGCAAGATTTGGAAGAACTCACCGAATGGGTGTCCGAAAAGTACATCATTTCCCAAGATGACACCTACCGTAGTGCAAAGACCATTCACTCGAAGTGGACACGTCATCAGGCTTTCGAAGCAGAAATCGCTGCCAACAAAGAGCGATTATTCGAAGCTGAAAAAGCTGCCCAAGGTCTAATGACCGAGAAGCCAGAATTCAAGGAAATTATCGAGCCGAAATTGAAGGAACTTTCGAAATCTTTTGAAGACTTGGAAACATTCACGAAAGACAAAGGTGCTCAATTGTTCGATGCTAATCGCGAAGTTTTGGTTCAACAAACTTGTGATGACATTGATTCCTACATCACTGATCTGGAAAAACAGATCATCAACACCGATACCGGCAATGACTTGACATCCGTCAACATTCTTATGCAGAAGCAACAAGTGATCCAAACTCAAATGGCACTCAAAGCAAGACAGGTCGAAGAAATGGATAAGCAGACACAGCATTTACAGAAGACTATTCCATTGGAACAAGTCGAACCGATTGTTTCGAAGAAGGTAGCCGTTACCGAACGATTTGAGAAGATCAAGGCTCCGCTCGTTGAACGCCAGAAACAACTCGAAAAGAAGAAGGAAGCCTTCCAGTTCGGACGTGACGTTGAAGAAGAGAAATTGTGGATCGATGAAAAAATGCCGTTAGCCACATCTGACGACTGCGGTAACTCATTGTTCAATGTCAACGTGTTGAAGAAGAAGAACCAGTCTTTGGCTACTGAAATCGAAAATCACGAGCCAAGAATTATGGCCATTTGCAACAACGGTCAAAAGTTGATCGACGAAGGCCACGAAGATTCACCACAATTTGTCGAGCGAATCAAGGAGCTCACACAGAAATGGCAACAACTCAAAGATGCCATCGATGACAGACGCAAAAATCTGGACCAATCCGAACGTGTTCAACAGTACTTCTTCGATGCCGCTGAAGCGGAATCATGGATGAGCGAACAAGAATTGTACATGATGGTTGAAGATCGTGGCAAGGACGAAACAACCGCACAAAACTTGATGAAAAAGCACGAGACCATGGAACAGTTGGTTGAAGATTATGCAAACACCATTCGTCAGTTGGGTGACACTGCCAGACAATTGACATTAGAACAGATTTCGCACGGTGATGCTGTTTCGGTCAAACAGTCCCAACTTGACAAACTGTATGCGGGTCTTAAAGACTTGGCTGGTGAGCGACGAGCTCGTTTGGATGAAGCTCTTCAATTGTTCATGCTTAACCGTGAAGTGGATGATTTGGAACAATGGATCGCCGAACGTGAACTTGTTGCCGGTTCACATGAATTGGGACAAGACTATGACCATGTCACATTGTTGTGGGAACGATTCAAAGAATTTGCAAAGGATACGGCTACAGTTGGTGGCGAACGGGTTGCCCGTGCTAACGGCATTGCTGACGATTTAATTCATGCTGGTCATTCGGACAGCGCCACAATTGCAGAATGGAAGGATGGCTTGAATGAATCGTGGCAAGATTTGCTGGAACTCATTGACACTAGAACACAGATGTTGGCTGCTTCGCGAGAACTTCATCGATTCTTCCACGATTGCAAAGATGTTCTCAGTCGAATTCTTGAGAAACAACACGGCGTTTCCGATGAACTTGGCCGTGATGCTGGCTCCGTTTCAGCACTGCAACGCAAACACCACAATTTCATTCAAGATCTAACCACACTCTACTCACAAGTTCAACTCATTCAGGAGGAATCAGCTAAATTGCAAGCATCGTATGCCGGCGATAGAGCCCGTGAAATAACCAATCGCGAACAGGAAGTGTTACAGGCTTGGATGAATTTACAAGCAATGTGCGACACACGCAAAACAAAACTGTCCGACACCGGCGATCTGTTCAAATTCTTCAACATGGTGCGCACTTTGATGCTATGGATGGACGATGTTGTTCGTCAAATGAACACTTCAGAAAAACCACGTGATGTGTCTGGCGTTGAACTTCTCATGAACAATCATCAAAGCTTGAAAGCCGAAATCGACACTCGCGAAGACAATTTCGCCACTTGTTTGGCATTGGGCAAAGAGCTGTTGGCCAGAAATCATTATGCAACAACCGAAATCAAGGATCGTCTATCACAATTGAACAATACCAGAAACGCATTGCTTCATCGTTGGGAAGAGCGTTGGGAGAATTTACAATTGAGTAAGTGAATCGAAATGCGATTACCAGTGGTCGTTTGTCTAATTGAAAATTTTCCGTTCGTTTTCCCCCAGTTCTCGAAGTCTATCAATTTGCTCGCGATGCTGCTGTTGCCGAAGCCTGGCTTATCGCCCAAGAACCATATTTAATGTCAACGGAATTGGGTCACACAATCGATGAAGTTGAAAATCTGATCAAGAAACACGAAGCCTTTGAGAAGTCTGCTGCCGCGCAAGAGGAAAGATTTAGCGCATTGCAACGATTAACCACGGTACGTTCGTGTGATTGAATTACAAAATCTGTTGATGTTGGAATTAAAATTCTATTTGGTTTCCGAAAACAGTTTGAGCTCAAAGAAATGAAACGACGACAAGATGCTGCCGAAGAAGTCGAACGAAAACGTTTACAAGCCGAAAATGAAGCAAAGGCCGCCGCCGAAGCCCAAGCTGAAGCAGCTCGACGAGCTGAATCGAAAGATTCAGCCGATGCATCGTCACCGCATCGAGAACACGAAGCAGGTAATTGATGTGTGAATATTTGGAGTTTTGTTACAAACCGGCAAAATGGTTGGGAAAAGACTAATCACATTGGATAAAACTTGAAACTTCGTCCCACTATCATGGAACACACACGATTCTTGCAATATTGTTGATCCAAAGAGCGAGATTTTCTCAGACTTTTTCGAATCGTGTTACGGTAGTGGTACGTCGAGACAAGTTGGTAAAAAGCACAGAGAGGGATGTGAGACATTTTTTTTTGTTCTCTTTGGTTTTTGGTTTCATTTTTTTTCTTGGTATTTCTAAATCAAACAGAAAATTGCATTGAAAAGAATAATCAAACTAACGATTTATTTCTCGTTACTTTCACGCTGCCCACTTATGTCACTCATTAAAATTATACGAAAAAAAAAATTATTTTTGCCATTAAAAAGTCACAATGAGAGCTGCTTCACCTATAGCTGAGAGACCTATCTCTCAAACAGGTACTTTATTCTGTCACAAATTATTTTCATTTGCCATTTGGTTGATTGTGGAGAAGAAGAAAAAGAACCCGGCGAGAGCTTTATGGGAAAAAGGCTACCCTACTGTCATACTGTTTGAGTGGTGTTTTGTCTACCAAAAAAACCTTTTATTTTACACATTTTGAGTATAACAAAAATAAGTTTTGGTGTTGTCGCATAATTGCTTTCGCTTGTACATAATAGACTTAATGCTTATATAGCAAATCAACAGTAGCTGCATGTTGTGTTGATCGATTTATTTGCATTCGTAGAAACACATTTTCCCACAGAAAGAAGAACATTCGAAAAAGCACATAAGGAGGACTCATACGAGTGGTGTACGACATATGCACCTAGTTGTTCATAAAAGGCATAGATCTCAAACTGACTCTGTGAAACTGCATCTTTCGATCATTCCATTTAAACTCATTCCTGTTAAGATTGCTTACAGCAATTTCGAAAGTCCCGTACGAAGTCTAATTTGAAAATTAAACGCTTAAAAAAAGTCTGAGTTTTAGTCTGAAAAGAATCCCCCTACTCTAGATATATGGACAAAATAGTCCAAAACGGCGGCTACCGAAAAAGTATTACCGCTTCATGATCACCATTACTCTTCAAAATTCGTGAAAATCGGATGAAATTTAGTCGAGTTATCGTCATTCACTGTACGGCTGAGTAGTTCGACTTAGGCTCACACTATGGGCTCATTTGCGCTATTTATCAACTATGTACGAGCAATAATGCCAATAATATATGGGAGAAACATCAACTAGATCTCGAAATTGGCACTAGTTCGACCATACCTCCGGATCGGCTCGACCGCTTTTGCTCATCTTCGAACTTAAACTGACGTTTGTGATTGCAAATCGAGCGAAAATAGCCCCATCAAGATTGGTTCCGTTTTACTCAATTTATTCTGTTCACAGGACAGACATTTTTTTATTGCTCATTGGGCATCTCTGGATGACCACAAAGTGGTTCCAATTCGATGAGTTGCAAACGTAATAGTGAAAGCATATAAGACCCTCGTACTTCGTACGGGCCCAACCAGACCCCGTTCCCATATTATGTTAATCGATTCGGTTATTTTACACATTGTTCTTCAATGGACAACTGTTTTCTGTTTTCCAATTTTTTTGTTTTATGTACATGAATAGTCTCCAGAACGTCGCGCCGTCATCGTTTTATTGATTCATGTGTTGTCTACATATTTAATTGAATAGAAGCAACAAAATCGTGGAAATTATATGGAATGAAAGCACACACAATTCTGAGCTTTTTTCAATTCCCTTTTATATTATGAAAGAATTGAATTCCTTTTGGGTTCGGTGACGATTCAATGCTACATTTAATGCATTCATTGTCAAGCTCAAATATGTTACCGCGAATCGAAATAATGTAATTGGTATAATATTGAGGTGTCAAGCGTCGAACCGACAGAGCATTTCATTTATGATTGAATACGTAATCATCATAATTACAGGGGGTCTCTGCTTTTCGTCATTCCATTGCTTTTCAATTTGCACATCATCACAGCAACGATATTCATTATGTCGAAATTTTGGTGCTTTTGTAAAAACTGTAAACATTTGCATAATCGACCCGGGGTATTTTATTTATTTGCATGTTTAGTGGACTTTAAGTTTAATATTCCGAGTAGAAATTAGACCTGCATGATAAACGTAAATTTTGTTTTTCTAAGAGCATGAACCAAAGCCTATACCTGCCAAAAGGCAGTCAATCGAACCGGTGCGCCAAAGTGTTTCTCCCAAACAAGGAAGTGCAACTCCACGTAAGTATACAATGACTTGTGATAGATATATGCGGTTTATCGTATCCTCGGGCTATATTTTTTCGTTGTTGTTGTTGTTATGGTGTATGAGTTTGATGGGCTTTTTTTATGACGACTACGAGACGGCGGCATTTCGTTTACGGCTTTCTCCTTTTTAACGACGACGACGATGGTAGAATTAAATTTGTCGATTAGAGCTTGGGAAAATGTTTGGTTAGACATAACGGTTTTATATGATGGAGGCATCAGATTCGACTAATTTATTTGGTGAGGTTGGGAAATCGGAATATTGCAAAGTGATTGAGTTTGATTTCAAGAAGATTTTCATGGTACGGAACAAGGTTTGACCGCCTTTAAAGTACAACAACTGCTCTGCTTTCGACTCGCCTCGATTTGAAGAGGTTTAGTGCCGGTATTCTTCAGACCCGTAGAAACTTTCGGAATTATTCCGTAGATGTATAGTAGAGAGCTTAGTGACATTGTTTTGGCCTACTTCGTGATAGTTGATCCGAGGCGAAGCCGAGGTCAATAAGCACACTATAACGAGAATGTTTCATTGTTATCCCGAGTTAAACATAATGCAGTTTAAAGTCTGAGGGCGGTCGAAGGAAGGGCAAGAAGTACAAAAAGTACGGTCAAATTCAAGTTTTGTTTCACATAGCAAGTTTTTGTTACCGATTACATTAAATTCCTGGACAACTAGATTTGAAAATTAATGCGTTCGCAAATGATTTATTTATTTTTTTAATTTTGGAGCTCATAAGACTGACTTGCCGGTAACGCCGTCGCTGATATTATTTGCTGACTACCGCAACAACAATTCCCACAATCTTTTAGTAGAATGATAAAGAATCAATTAAGCCACTCAAGCCGTTTATCGTTTGAAAATGTTGTCATTGATAATAATACTGACACTGTTTCGCTGTCGTTATGTAAAGAAATTCCATCGAATTCTGTAGAAGATTATTTGCACAACGCACTCGTAGTATATTTTGATATATTGAACTTTAAATGAAACATGAAACACTTTACTAATTCCATTTTATCCAAATACACAACAAAATTACCATTTTTTGTTCTGTTTTTATGTAATATCAAACTTGAATTTATCGACTGATTTTTATTTGAATTTTTTTTTTACTTTTATTTTCTTGCATACGTACAAATTCATTGCATTGCTCGTCCTTCGTGTCATCCCTAAAACAAAAACACACACACATCCATACATATTACATCCTAACGATCAATATATCAATGAACCGACATACAATTGTGTTACACACAAACAAACAAACAATTTACCTAACCGATCAATCGAATCACAACCGAAAAAAAAAATCGAAAAAATCACCCAAAAATCACCCACCCACACACAAAACATAAAAACATAAATCAGCGAGTGGTTCCGACCGACGCTCTATACCAATGTCACCAACAACACCATCAAATACTGGCTCATTAAAAATTGGTAGACCACGATCTCGATCAAAGAGTCCATTCCGTAGTTTCCGATGGAAACGCGGCTCTTCGTCACGGGCTGCTGATTCTGATGATGAAGCAGGTAAATTTGTTTTTTTAAGAAAAAGTCTTTTTGATATCAAAATACGTCGACTATAAATGATAACCTAAGTATGAATTGAATTTATTTGTTTTTGAAAAAAAAAATTTTTGCGTTATTTAGACTTGTGTTTTATCGTTGCTTATCGTTCGAGAAATTATATTTTGATGTTTTTAATGCATGATGGATATTGTAATATTAAGTAAACCCAAAACGATGTTTGATGTATACAATTTTGGATTGATATACAGCCAAAAGCAGTGAGTTTTCAATGTAAATGAGCTTCAGCTGAAACAAACAAAAGAGCACCTTCGTCTTTATAATGATGAAACAGTTACACGCATGCACGTGATAGTGGTGAAGACGTATAAGGGGTCGCACACAAATGACGTCACGTTTTTTCAATGCTGTCAGCAGCAGTCGTGAGAGCTGACTTTTTTCTTAAGTCGGCGGCTAAAGCCTCTGCTTGGGATGTAGATGACGTTTTGGAGCTTTAGTGTATTCAGAAATCCATTAGACATAAACTTGAGGAATCATTTTTAGAAGGTTTCAGCGATCGGCTTCATACAAAATTAAAAGTAATGTTTCGGCTAAGGCCATTTTTTGAGAAAAGGGGGAGAAAAATAGCCTGAGCCGACCTATTACTTTTAATTTTGTATGAAGCCGATCACTGAAACCTTCAGAAATGATGCCTCTAGTTTATATCTGATGGATTCCCGAAGACACCTACAACGTCATCTAAACCCCAAGCCGAGGCTCTACCCGCCTTTAAAAAAAGGTCGGCTCTCACGGCTAGTCAGCAGATTAGAATCACCTAAAATCCGGAATGAACAACTTTTTCGAGTCAGTAGTGTCTCCTACTTCCCATTTAGGAGGTGTATTTGTGGAGCTAGGACACTATTTACTGGAAAAGGTTCAGATTTTTCGAGTTATAGGTGATTCTAATCTGCTGAAAGCACTGAAAAAAGTGACGTCATTCGTGTGCGACCCCCAAACTCTTTTGTGTTTGTGTGAGTGAATCAGCTGAAAAACAGGTGAAGTAAATTTAGTGAATGCCTTCGGCTGTATATTTGTAAATTTGTTCATTTGATTAATTTTTAATGTTTTCTGGAGACAAAACACCATTTTAATGTTTTCTTTTGAATTTGACTCTAGTCAATAACGCCTTCTATTTCCGGATGAGAAACATTTATCGCTATTGAAATGTAACGTAAACAATGCATCAGCTAAAAACATTATTTCTTTATGAAACGTGAATTTAATGTGGGCAACACGAAAAAAACACGCTCGCATTATAAATGATAAAGAAATAGTCAAAGCTTGATGCCTATAATGTTGTTCGATTTAAAATACAACACAAAAGAAAGGTTTGTTCTTATCTAATATCCAACAACAATATTTACTGAAGGAAGTAATGGTAAACAATATGCTCCGATATTATAAAAGGTCATCGCATTCACAAGCGGCATCGATTCTAAATAATGCGGTTTTTGCTCCGATATAGAATTGGATTAGAGTTTTAATGGCTTCATTTTGTTTTGTGTTCGGTTAACGTATGTATGTACACAAATTTCGATGCGAATAAATTGATTTGGCACGGTCGGTTAAATGAATGAGGAAACTGATAAAAGAGGGGGGGGGGCGGTAACAGGACAAGTTTTGTTTCTAATAAGGGGTCGTACATAAATGAAGTCACGCTTTTTCAGTGCTGTCATTCGATTAGAATCACTAATAACTCGACAATTGTTCACTTTTGGTGTCAACCGTGTGTCCAACGGTGTGTGTTTGGGAGGTAGGACCAATGATTGACTCAAAAAAGTGCATAATTGTCGAGATATTAGTGATTTTAAATCTGATGACAGCACTGGAAAACCGTGACGTCATGGAAATTAGATTACCGTTAGATACACGTTGAGGGTTTTTTCACTGTTTGGTATAGCTAGCTATGCACGATAATTTTCAATCAATAACCATAACCTTTAGGGGCTGTTCACATTTTACATCACTCTGACTTTTTTGTTTCACATCTTCCCCTTTTTCCTATTGTAAGTGAGGGAGGGCTGTATATGAAATGTGACGCGGGCAGTAGGTTGAACGTGATACAACGTCACAAGGGGTGTCAAAAAATCGGGAAAAAGCGTGACATAATATGTGAACAGTCCCTTAATGGGTGACGTACGTCAAAGAGATAGACCAATTTTCATTCAACCATTTGTCGACAAAATTAATCCCATGCATCATTCAAAGACACGATCCATTATGAACACAAATATTTTTGAATGATGATGTTTGAAACGGGTGCCTATTAGGCACTGCCTAACCCGTAAGTAAAGTAGACAAATACTAAAGCCAATCGACAAAATATTTCATCGCCAATCTGGAGACGGTCATTAACAGCTATTTTCCAATGTGTTTAGATCGACCAAGCTCTGGTGGTGATGCTGATGTTGAAGGTACACTAACACGTAAACACGAATGGGAACACACAACAAAGAAAGCGTCGAACCGATCATGGGATAAGGTAAAATTAAATTTTGCGGAGTGTGACTTAAACAAAACTCTAATAAATGAAAAACTATTCAACCACTATCCAGGTTTATGTTGTTGCACGCGGTGCCCGTTTGACATTCTACAAAGATCAAAAAGCTAGTAAAGCTGTACCAGAGTCTACTTTCCGTGGTGAGCCACCATTGATATTAGAAGGTGCATCGGTCGAAGTAGCAACAGATTACACGAAAAAGAAGCACGTGCTTAGAATCAAGTAAGTTCATTAAAAGAGTTTTCACTATGGCTCAGGACGCATCAAAATTTCGTTTTTCTCTATTAGGTTATCGAATGGAGCCGAATTTTTATTGCAAGCCCACGATGATTCGGAAATGAATCAATGGGTGGGAGCGCTACAAGCACAGTGTCAAACTGGCGGCGGCAGCGGTAGCAGATCGATGACCTTGCCTGCTTCATCACAAAAGGATGAGACCAAAAGGAAGTCCTTCTTTACGCTAAAGAAAAAGTAAATATTTTTCTCCGATTTTCCTTATTATTTTCACATCCATTGGCTTCATTCGTTTCATTTACTAATTCTTTTATGTTTGGCCATAACTCGAGGTCATGTGTTTTTTCGGCTAAATTTTTAACAAATTTAAGTCGATGAATATCGAAGGTACTGACATAAATTTTAGAAGGGATTATCACAAAACAGACAGATTCAAAAAGCTTCAGAATCTCTGATCATTTTCCTCAATTCCTCCATTTGGTATTCGAAATTTGTGGGATTTTACAATATTTGATGGAAAAACACGATTTGCACGTCTCGTGACATTGTCAGGAAAGTCCCATTGAGAGACTTCGGCTAGATTCTTCTTCTAAGGGAATCACCGAATTTCCTAGACATCGCTACTTTTCCACTTATTCCAATCAGTTTCCCAAGTGTTTAGGCTCAAAAAAAGTTGTGAAAATTAATGGAAACCCAAGGAAATTTCGGTAAATAATTTTCGAAAGCAAAATGAATTCTACGGCTAATTTGTTCATTCGGAAATATATCTAAAATTCCAATACTTATGCGGTCTGACTGACTGCATACATTAGAATTACTGACAACTGATGGAGTATTACGATCCCTTCTAAAGTGCATCACAATTAGAGATGTGCGGGCCGCCCGAAACCTTCGGGCGGTCCGAGTTTTTATCCGGCCCGACCCG
>JANTFA010142297.1:0-12065 GCA_026413405.1 Phytosciara flavipes | reverse complement strand
GTCACGTTGAGTTTTCACACCAACCTTACGCGATGCGATTCGCATCGCGCTCAATATAATTACTGCTTATGAGCCGCCTTCGTTTACATTTAATATCAAATTTCTCTCATAGGCGAATAGCATAACAAGCAGAGGGAATGTCATCATTCAGCAAAACAACGTTTCAATCCCTAGACCTTGTAAACGCATTTGCAGAGAGTTAGAACTGGTATGGTGTGAGATATCTTGCGTGTCAGAAGCTCAAACTTGCAAATAAAACAAACTTTTACAAGCGAGGACGTAATACAATGTTTATGCAAATTTTGACATTAAATCAAAAGAAAAAAAATCCGTTCCACGTGGATGGGATCTTAAATCATTTTAAAGATTCTCATCGATGAAAAACAATTTAGAGAAGAGGAAAAAAACATTTTTTTCTTCTTAAATTCATATGGTTTTAAATGAAAGTGATCGAAGTGGTCTTTATGATTTATCACATGGCTTAAAAACCATTTCGAAAAAATGTTTTTTTTTTCAAATCAAACAACACACATAATTCCTCTCTGCACGAGCGCAAAAAAAATTGTACAAAAGTTATTTACCCTTACCGAACTATTCCTTTTTTTCGACTCGCCTTTTATTGTTTGTAACAGTTGATATAGGAAACTTCACAAAATAGTAGTTATAGCTAGATATGTGTTTGGCATGGTTAAAGTACCAGGTAAATGTGTATACGATTCACTCAATACATTTATAGATGTGGCGCACAATAACATTACATTTACATGTACATAATACATAATCGTCTATGCACAACCGTAGGGACGAATGAAAACCGAACGAATCAAAATCATCTCTAGAGCAGCTGTGATATTCTCAGCGTTTCGTACAGTGTTGTGGATGCAGGCAAGTACTATGTGATTTTGAGGGCACAGCAGAAGCCGAAAAATGGAAAACCATTTTTCAGTAGGTTTAGATTTTGTGTCGTTTCTTCTTTCTCTGCTGTGAAGGAAGTTGTTTATTTTTCTAAAGGGAAGCAAATGCCGATCATCACAAAATGCCCTATGATAACTAATTAACAAGTGTAATTTGAAGCAAGTCACTGTTATCCTAATCCTATCCTATCCAATTTAAATTCATTGAATTAGGCACAATAACAAACTTTCAATCTTCGGGGGGGTTTTTTTCCCTCAAGTACTAGGTCAGTGGTTAGTGATCATTGAGTTATTGTGACTTTGCACGAAGGTTTTGTAAAATATTTGAACAGTCACGAGACCACCTCTGATTTTTTCACAACCTAGTTGCGGTACTTGAACAAGGTTCAAGTTAACTCTCAGTTTTTGGAGCAAGCCTGTTATTGGTGATTCTAGGCGCGGTGGATGCACCATTTTGGCGAACGCTCCTACTTCAACTGATTCAGCTTAAATTTACTTTCATGCATTAGCCTCAAGTGTAAGCTTTAAAATGACACCAAACATGTCACGCTAGTCCCACAGTAGCAACTGCTCACAACATCACTTCTACCACTCTACTTTCGCAAATTTAGAACTTCATCCGAAAATGAAAGGACAGTTCGGGAAATCGATACTCATTTCGTATTCCAATTTCCGAATGTAAGTTGGTATGCCAAATAATTATCTGATTTGTGGAATGAAACTCTTGAAATTGTATTTCGCTCGCTCCGCTCGCATATGGCTTTAACTATTTCAAGTGTTTTCAATTTGTCGAAACCACTGTTGTCTCACATCCAAGAGCATTCCAAATGCCTCAAAAGCCTCACACAGAAGTTGCTCAGTCATTCACCGACTTCGTTCGGCAACACATCTACTGTGTTTTACTTATATTTAGATTAGATGATCTCTCCCTATATGAAATCGTGACGATTTCAACATAAACACGTTGTGATTTGTCGGTAGCAGGACCTTTATATCATGTCTAGTAACGTGCAAAACAATTTTGAACCGTATGTTATGTTCCACATCCCTATAAAATTACCTACCTACCTATGCGAAAACCCAAACGATACATTTACGAACCCTTCGAAACATTTTTCAGCTTCAATAAAAGCAAAATATGTCGACATTGACACTAAACATCGGTAGCTAGGAAATTAATCGAAAGATAGTCTGACATCCTCGTTTAGTTAACATTTAAAACTTTGAAATATTTCTTGATGGGTACTTTTCGGAAAGAGGCAAAATCGAAACTTTTTTATGTGCTGCTTCTGTGCAATATATTTTACTAGTTGGCTCGGGGAAATTGGCTGAACTTTGCATCATCGGCACATAAAATGAGGTTATGTACCTTTATCTTAAATGTTTATTCGACGAGTCGGCTCGAAGCATAACGTCCAACTCTCTAAAATAATTATTTTTCTACCAAGGTATTTTCTTGCACTAGAGAGGTCGTGTGCCAGATAATACTACCTTAGTAGAAACAACGTTCTTTGCAATCCATGCCATAAACAACACCTTTCCATGCATGTATTTGATGTCATATGAGTGAGTAAGGTTTTTTTTTATTGATACCTTCGTTACCGAGCGAGAAAAGTTTTTCCCAACCGTCTAATTTTTATAAAATCCTGCTGAGACTTTGAGTTTCCGTTTTAATCATACAGCAACGACTATAGCCATTCGGCTACAGAAGCACACAAACATACCGATCGTATTGTTGTAGAGTATTTAACTGAGCATTGACTACTTGATTTTATTCAAATCGTGTCTTTACATCACATTGCATGGTAGATGGAGCAGTCACTCCATCTTTTCATGTTTCATGGACATCAATAAAAAAAACCTGAAATTCTCAATTGATGAAAGCCGAAATAACTCAAAGAAATTTATTGAATTGTTATTATAGGCGGCTGCTAAGTAGGTAGATAGAATGACACAAACGGTTGAATATTGTAAGTGAATTCTGACGTTGCACGTGTGGGCGCTGAAGTGTAAATCACAAATCATTGTGATTACAATTTCATTCAGATATCGATACTTCAGATAACACCGCACATCAATTTCGAAATTCCAACAACCGTTTAAAAATCTGAAGATTTGACGGCTTGAATTTGTTGAACGAACGCTTTTTTTCTGTAAAAGTTTGAGTCCAATTTTGCTGTTTCAATATAACTCATAATGGCATCATCATGTTGAAAAGTTTTGAATGAAAGTTTACGAATGTGATTCTTGAATGTCTCAGGCAATGATTAAGAAGTCCGTTACGTTCAGCTTTTTTCTTTTCATATAAAGCTAAATATTTCAGCGAGCAGCGAATTCGGTCGTAGCTCTCTATTAAAATGTTTAATTACGTCGGTGCAACGTAAAAACTTTTTTATAGTTTGAGAGATGATGATGGAATTTCCAATTAAAGAGTTTTCCCTTCGGAAGACTGCGCTTCTGTATACAAACTCAATGACAGCTACAAAAGAATCCCACCACCTCAGCAATATGTGAGGGTCATTGCTTGATTCTTTCAAGTGGTTCCACGTGGTTCCCGTGGTCCAATCGAACAGTGATGTATGGGAAGGCTCTTTAATGAAGACAAAAAACAACGATGGACAACGGCAAAATGTGGGTCAAAGAATGCAGGAAATCCAGTTGACTTTTGTTTAGGATGATTCCTAGATGGTACCTACAACGAGCCTCTGCTCACAATATGGAATAATTTTGTGTTCCAATCTTCGAAGACATGCGTCTTCTCCTCAATTGATTTAAATCGGAAATTGAAGAACAAAAGCTGAATTTATGATTCTGGGATGGACGGTCTTCCAAGTTGAATTACCGATCGTTCTGTTTAATTTTTGAAGTAATAGAATGAAGTATACAAAGTTCATATGGCTCAAAACTCAACTCGCCTTCAATGCTCAAATGTTTCTAACATTATACAACCATTAAACGGGGTGGTGTAATGCGGATAAAGAGGCATTGAATAACAACATGTTACAACCGGCAACATTGACGAAAAACAGCAATGTAAAAACCGCAAACGACAACATTGCATATGTCGATTCGTGTATAGATAGACTCCAGGTGAACGAAACTATTTGAATACGTTATGGATGTAGACATTTAACATTCATGGGCTAGCTCTGCACGTGTACAATGCACAGAGAAGTAAAATTTGAACTGCTCCTCGTGCGATTGGCACATGACATTATTTTGAACTTGAGCCGCCGAAGGTATAACATGAACTAGAGATTCACTTCATCAACATTTTTCTTTTCCAAAATCACTCCACCACTTCTGATTTTCAACAATTCTCAAAACATTAAGACATAACACAAAGTTATTAACATCTCGTTGGGGAGGGGTGCTATCAAATGCACACATAGTGTGAGTTACAAATTACAAATTATATGGCATGGCAGTGATAAGACATTACATTCAATTTATAATTGAAAATCTCATTCTGCGAACGTAAAATTAAAATCGGTTAACAATCATATTTACATCAATTACCCAGCCGAACTGTAATTGAACCGTAAAGTGAAAATTATTACTTGATGGTGTGTGCTGGGTGTGTATATTAATATTTCGAAAACAGAACATTCGTTTTCTCCTTCCCACCCGTCAGAACGAAATGAAATGCATGATGAATGGATGGTAGATGTATGTGAGTGAAAATGGAAAATGTTTTTTGTTTTTAATATTTTGGGAAATTCTGAAAACCGTCGTGAGCGCCATACGAATGCTTAAGAGAGAGAGAGAGAGTAATGTCATGAAAATGATACCGAACAAAATTCGGGCCTAAGGGCACATTTTGCCATTAACAACTTCAATCATTCAAAACAGAATTTCAGCAAATATCCGCAGAAAGCCATAATTAAAGAGAAAAACGAAGATTAATTGAATTGAGCGGATGAAGCACGCTAGAGCGTCTGTTTGTGTTTCCATGTACACGCTCGTCAAAGGCTATAAATTGAATTAGGAATCACTGTCAGCAGAAACCAACAGCGAGGGGTGAGTTCAAAAATATGGAATTGAACCATTGCTTACAGTAAGTCGAGTCTTATCGATTCATCCGCAACGAATCCATATTGCTAATGATCCGTGGGAATAACTTATCATCATCAGCCAGATGTAGATAGATCGATTGGAGTTGTGAGAGGGAAGCCTGTTAGAAGGAAACGAAGACACAAATCATAGAAACGTTGTTTACAACTCTCAACCCTCGCCGACTCTGTCACAGCAACCTACCGGTTTCCGACAGGAATTCATTAAGTCGCTATCCATCGAAAGATGGAGTTCGTAATACCCGAAGGTGTTAAACCTGAGACTGGTGTAGAGCGGACAGTCCCTAAGGATCTGTACATATAGTTTCGCCTCGCCAACCGAATTAACATTTCAACTAAAACAGGTCATTAGCGTCGGAATCGGACTTAGTAGACGTTGTTTTGCTAGTGAAGGTGAAAATCCGAGCCGGTAGCTTAAGACTGGTATCGATTTGGATCCTTGTGCTTTGGAATAGTGACTCGCAAGTTTAAAACTGATATGTATTGGTGGTATTGGTCGTATCAGAACATTGTAACTGTCGAAGGAACACGGGGTCAGAATATGTGTTCCTACGAGAATATCGTGTGGCATTGGAAAGAATTTCTGATAATTTTCTCATTTAGCCGAACTTAGAGAAAACTTAGCTAGAGATGTTCGTAAATGCAAATGATGTCACCCTATTGCCTTGAATTTTTGCCACCTTTTGCGTCATTCAAAATTGGTCAAAGTTGGCCCAATATTCCTTGAAACTGTCACGTTCTCCCATCCACTAACTCCCCTCTTTATGACATGATATCTTTTATAAATATGCGGCCCCTACCCTAGGACTCGTTCAACAATAACGTCCACATGAGTGACGAAGGGAGATGGGTTCAAGAAAACGAGGGAAGCCATGTTGTAGGTATAGGAAATATGTGGACGCAGGGGAAATGGGGTCAACAATCTGGAAAATCATGTGAACGTCATTATATTGCACGAGCCCCTATGGTACGAGACTACCAATAAGAAATGCAAGAACAATTGAAATCATTCGGAGCTTGTGAGAAAATCAAAACTAAATGTTCTGGCCATCTACACTCTATCCATTCAATAAGAAAGGGTATAGATGTACGGTTGAGTGATTTGGAATTGAGAAAGTTGAACAACTTCTCAAAATGATAAGTTGCAGTAAAAGTTGCCGAACAGATCGAGAGAGAGAGAGAGAAGAAAAAAATGGACAACAGCCAAAAATTATTATTTAAAAATGTGTCAACCAAAACAATATAAACCAGAAGTGGTTCTGACCTCTCTCGGCTATGACATACATTTAAGAAGAGAAAAAAAACCGACGACAACAACAACAACAAATTTGAAATGTAAAGGCAGCTGATATATGGACAAAAGGAAACACATCTTCCTTCGTCATTGCGTTATGTTGAACCCTACATTTTTTTTTTGTTCAAATACAAATTAAGCCAGGGGAATTCGTAAACAAGTCAGACTGCGCTCATTGGCATTGAAAGAGTGGTGCATTGGATACACTGCAGGTAAGACATGTAACACAAACGAAATGTTGTTCTAGCAGTTGTAGGTAACCTCAACCAGCTTTTCGATACTCAACGATATGATAGACAAAAAACATGAAAATTCTTACCTCTAAATCCTCGTATGTTTTGAATGCTAATATGGAAAAACCGTCGATAATATCCTCTTCAAGCAACGGTGACTGCTCTTTGGGTTTCTTCCGTCGTAGTGGTGGACGTGGTGGCTTTTCCCGAACTAGCGAACCATCTTCTTCAGCACTGTCGGGTACCCCACCAACGACGTCCTTTTCTCGCTCGGCCTGCATACGTTGTGCCCGCTCCCGTCTTCGGTTACGCTGTTTACTCCTCCGTTTCACATCAATTTCCATGATTTTTTATCACTCACAAACCACATACTCACTAGCATTTTACTTATCACTTAGAATTGGGCTTTGGTTACACTGACGAAAGAAAAGAATTTGATTTTGATTTTGATAGACCACACACACACACACCCGATTCTTATTCTTCTTTTCCGCCAACAACTCAACCGGACCAACAACAAATTTTATAAATTTAGAACCCGGAATATTTTTCACTAATTTTTGGGTTGTGTTGAATTTTTTTTGTATATTTTCTTACGAGAGACGCAAAACTGTGTATTTCAGCGAGAGACCGGATTGTCAATTTGATTGAGTTAGATGGTAGCAAACAAACGTGAGATAGCGACGATCATTTTGGCTTTAGAATGAACGGGATAAATCTGTGTCTGCACTCGGCACACTGCATTCAATCACAACACAACTCAATGTAGATAGAGAAAGAAAAAACTTCTTAATTTAACACTTGGATGTTGGACTCTCCTTTTACGGGCTTCCGTAAAATCCTCAAAACAAAATCACACTTTTCCTTTTGTCACTAAATAGAAAAACTAAAAAAAAAAAACTGGGGAGCTCTATGAATATAAACGTGACGATGTGTTTGTGTCACCTCCTTGTTGATGATGGTGATGATGATGATTTTATCCGTAGTTATTAATCACTGGCTATAAAAGTCCTCCGTTGGTCCAAGAATAAGAACCAACGCAAAAATTATTGTTTCACACACACACGAAAGTTATCCACCAGAAAAGTTATCCACCGAAAATCAAAAAAACGAACAGGAAAAAATCGTAGAATTTATTGCACCTGGTTGTGCTTTGGTTTCTGTTTTTTTTTTTGTTTTATTGTTGTTGTTGCTGCTGCTGCTTTATATTATATCCCCTTACTGAAATAGTCTCCTTACTGAGAAAGTCCCCTTACTGAAAGTCCCATTCGAAGGCGACTCTCAATTTATAATATAACAATAATTTCTCAATGGCCGTCTGTCGTGGTGCACTTATTACAATGTTTATTAATTAAGGATCACACACATTCACCGTTCTACCGTTTTTTTTTTGCTATTCGGTGTGTAGAATTCACATTGATCCTACTCTCTTGTCTTTGTCGAAATTGAATGAGTCCGAAAATGTATTCATTAAACCATTGTACACGATACTTATTATGAATTCAATGATAAATCTGTCAAAATAGCGCTTTTGAATTCCGAGTGTCCGGAAAAATATAAATTCAAGCAAAAGTCAATATAAGCACTAGAATGAAATGTACAAAAAAAAAAATGTTTTTTGGGTTAAATGGTGCCGACAAGTAATGCCCAAACTGTGGGTACTGGTTCTATATTGCAGTTATGGAACAAGATATTATTTACAGGTAAATATTCAGTGATTTGATTTTGGAAAACATTCGCATATAAAGGCTACAACACGAAATCGATTTGTGTATCTTAGGATTGATTCCAATGAGACTTCTTAAATTGAATGCATGTATGTGTGCGCGGATGGTAAGCAAAAATCTCAGCCTTATAGCACAACACAATCACTTTATTTCATTGAACAAACACAAAACATACATCAATTAACTGTTGCAATACGTTCACTGATTATTGATGAAACAGTTAACACCATTGGTGACCAATTATCGCCAATAATACACGATTTATAGGCAAAAACATTTATGAAAATTTTGCCAAAATGACATCCACTATACTTCACGGCAATCTGATGGACGTGTTTCCAATATTTCCAAATGTAAGTAAATATTCCAGCGCCCAGAACACGGCTGCCAACCGACAGACAAAAAAACAACAAAAATATTGTGCATGAAATTGTCGGGCGTACTTTGTCGGCGGTTTTGTTTGTGTGTCTGTGTCGGACGAACCAGTGTGTGTCGTGTTTTTCTTTACGGTACAAAAATTTATAAATAATTTATTAAATGAAAATTTTTCCCTCATCGAATTGAATTATTTTTGCGGTAATTAATTGAAACATATCACCCTTTTCGGCCATTGGCAATAGATGTTCAGCATGCTACCCACCCATCAACTGAATTATATAAAATTCAAACAGAAAAAAAGAATCCTCTTTCCACACATTGTATAGAATGATGTTTAAATGTGCATGGGAACATAACATTAAATGTAAATAAAAAAGTATCATCAATTTTGGAGAGGTTTTGTTCAATGTGAGAGTGTGTGTTGTGCGTTGTGTGTGCGTTCAACGTTGACAAAGAAAATTCTTTATACAGAAATTTTCGGTGTCATACGGTTGGTGGCCATGAATTCCAGTCGTTGACACTCATATTATGCATGGTTGTTTTTATGGTGTTGTGGTAGCATTTACTTTGGAAATAAAGCGGAGGGAAGTTTGAAAATGATGTGATGGAAGAGCGCAACGATTTAGCCATATCTTTTGTGTTTGAACTGGAGTTCTTTCAAGAAATTAGTTTGCATCATGGATGTTCCACATTGTGTTATACAATAATTCCTTATTCTCAAGACTCCGACATTGGTATTCGTACTGTGTTCACTCAAAACATTTCTATCCATCATTTTAAAATTGTCAACTAAAACTGTGGCACAGAAATGAAAAATAAAAATTTCCAAACACTCCATTTCATTCCATGTCGGGTGGTTGTTTGGTGTGTTTATTTTGGCTCCTCGTAGGAATTCTTTGAGTTAGGAAAACCAACAAAAATGTCACCATATGACTATACTCTCTTGGAAGTTTTACAAACGGTAAGTGTAATCATACAAGCGACCATAGTCAGAGTCTATCATCGCTCAGTTTTGTGATCCATGACAGTGATTATTGGCATTCTGTTTTAGGGGGTACATAAGGGATGAGCTATATCACTTCAGTCGTCACAGCATAAAGTCTTTGAAAGTGTATTTTGGTTATAATAAAAATGAGCTAGCAAGAAGTGCCTTCTCTGGTTTTATTTTGTAACATTAATAAGGTTAAATATGACCAAAAGTCTTGTTTGTATACCGTTCTACATTGTGGCATAAACGTCATGCCGACTTCTAATCATCGATGTAAGAACACCTAGATATGCAATGTCAAGCAGCAGGTCGAAAAGAATTGTCTTGGATGTCCAGTAGGCGCTAGATTCAAACTTATTTTATTCGCTATCCCATCCGGAAAATTATCGTTACATGTATGTTCAGCCCTTACGGAAATCGTTCATTACATGTTGACAGGTGAAAGGTTGTTTTTATTCCAATTTAATATGTTTTGTGTTGAATTTCCCGGATCGAAATGCGAATAAAACAGCATATATTGGGTGCTATTAATTAATTCACTCATTCGATATCAATTTGTGAATTCGCGATCATTTTCCTGTGTTTTAAGTAACTCGCTTTGAAAACTGTTATCTTGAGTCGTGTAGCTGCATATCTTGCCTTCGGCTCGGATATGCAAACTTTACACTTGTCAAAATAACAGTTTACAAAGCTTGTTGCTTAAGTACACACTTGTGAGTTCGACTCATATCACAAATTGATCCCTCATGTAATGACTTACTTCCGCCGCATTCAATGTAATTTACTATATTGTTTGTGTCGAGTTTCATATTATACGATTTGCTAAACATCACAAGACGTTCGTTCCAATTCTGTGTGTAATATGTTAGCACTGAATTGTTTTTCGACATCGGAACCCTCTGCTTCTGAGCGTTTTTTTGCTGATTTTCAGAGAAATGATAACAGGTGGCGTTGCTTCCGTCGCAAGAAACAACGCCACCTGCTTTAATTTCTCTGCTGATTTTTTTAAGTTGTCAATCTGTCACGTTGCAGTCTTTTTTGTATGTAATACTGTCTATTTTGAGTGTTTTGAAAACTTTTTGTATGCCAATTTTGTTCAACCTGAGACGAAAAGCTCAGGGACGCTAGTTGCAAGAAACAAAAATCGATATCGATAGGCCAAATCTAAGCCATCGTTAAGTCAAACTCGCGTAAATTGAACGAATTAGACTTCACCCTACCGCAGCACGCATATATGATCGCAAAACTCTGTTTCCCCGTGAAATTCACGGGAATTCCATGGAAGTGAACTAGTAAGCTTTGACATCAGCAGAACGAAACGGTGTCTCTAGGAACTTTAGGGATAACGCGACGAGGACAATACTTAACGATTACTTAGATTTGGCCTTGAATTCGTTTTTCCAACTAACTTCCCTGAGCTTTTCCTCTCAGGTAAAACAAAATTGGTACACAAAAAAGAGTTACCATTTTTGAAGTGATTTGTGATTTTGAGACTCGTACGAAGTAGGAAAGGGTCTTGTCTGCTTTCCACTACACGTTCGTAACACGTTGAATTTATGAGTAAGGAGAAACCTGTAGTGGTTGCCAGGCCCGGACTGACCATATGAATAGTTTATCACTTCACGTGTAAAGTATGGCGTTTTACTTTACGAGTGAGGGAAAGGGCTTTCACTAGTAAGGGAATCCCCTAAACAATAGGAAACGTAACTTTTATCAAATCATTGTGCCCACCCACTCAAGTGCTTGGATAATGTTGTAAACATATCTTGTGGTTATTGACCTCGACTTCAATTCAGTTCAATTGCTTGTATAGTTTTTTGCACCATTTATATTGCGTTCAAATTAGTTGAGGTACTTAAATTCCCTTAAGAAATAAAACGAAATGACTTGAGAAGCTGCCACACCAACAAGCAAGCAAGAAAGAACCAAAGAACAGTGAAGTGTAGGAAATGAAGGTGGTTTAACAACCTCACTGACCGATTCTACATTCATGCAATGTTTTTGTGTTCATTCAACGTGTAATTAATTGAGATCGATTGAGGTTTCGTTTTTATTTGTATACGATCTTTGTCAATCCTTTCTTTTTCATCGGTAGATTACAATGTAAGCCAATCGATGTAAGTTAATCGATTTATTATGATGTGAAATCTGTTGTAAATGTGATAATGTTATTATGCAATCAGGTAGAATCAGGTTGTTGGCAGACTGCAATGCAATTAATCCAAAGAAAATCTTCTGTACCATGTGAAAATTGACCATTTCATTGACCAGTGATCCTCTTTAGAATGAATCAAACATGATCCAACAAAAGTTTCGTAGATTTTTTTTTTTTAATGAATCATAGCCTTTATTACAAAAAAATACTTCCGTTTACACTCATCACATCATTGCCGAGATCAGTCCAGGACTTTACAACGACTTAACTTAAACTTCTCACTTTCCATGAGACTAGACAGAA
>JANTFA010142286.1:0-12069 GCA_026413405.1 Phytosciara flavipes | reverse complement strand
AAGCGCCTAGCAACACTGTTATTCATTTAAACTTATTTCATTTGTTGTAAAGCCCTTGGAAGGCTGTATCTCGAAATTATGGATTGTGAATCGAATGAATTGAAGATAATAAAGAATTGAATTCATTCCTCATCGATCGATGATTTGTCTTTCTTATCAACTTTGCTTCAATGTTACATTATCGTCGATCCTTTTGTGATAAAGATGATGTGACCAATTTGTTTAAAAATTTTCGTCCACACTAGACTCTCTAAAAACTCATTAACTTTTTGAAATAATGCGTTGGGGCCATGACACGCCCCGCGCCAATTCATCCTGGCTACGCGCCTGGACCCATTTTATTAACAACATACTGTTGTAGCGATATCATAGACCGATTAACAAACGAAAATGCCTGTGGAATTATGTTTACAGCGAGTTGTGATTAATGTAATTCGTGGAATAAGGAAGAAGTCTGAATTGTATGTAAATTAATTGTTGTTGTTTCTGGCTGCTGGAGGGTTGTATATGGGAACCAAGACATTTTGTTGATATTTTCTTTCTCTTCACTGGGAAATATATATGTAAGCGAACAATGTGGAAGCATGTTCTTTTGCCGTTGATCTAATAAAGTTTTAACTACCATGCGAAATGGTAACTAGCGCATTTTCTTCATTAAATGAGTATAAATACACTTCAGTCAGAAGCAGAAATAAATGTTCACGTAAAAGTTGTGTTGCGTGATTCAATTAAAATTGCCAGTTCGTTAGGTTTAACGTTGAAAAAATAATTACTCAGTCAAGTCATTCGTATTTTATGAAGAAGAAAAAAACGCAGTTGAGAACTAATAAGAGATCGCGAAGACGACTGCCCCGTACGAGGTCAGTGTTATACGAAAAACTGGTGCGGTACATTATGAATGCGATACCAAAGGGCCATTCGGAAAAGCTGCTTCGAATCAAATAAACTGGAAGGCTTTATGAGAATGAGCTTTTATGATTGTTCTGTCTTTGCTACAATTCAACGATTTTATAACACTCGGGTGTGCAATATTGAACAGAGCTACAACTAAGTTTTTGAGACCATCGTATGCTACACCAGCTGTAATTTGATTTTTTCTTTTCGCAATTTCGGGCCATAATCATCACCTTTCCATGCAAACATGCAATGTCGTTTTGGATGTTTTTCCGCACTTGAGCTTTTTTCAGTTATTTTTCGCACGCCGTAGGGTATTTCACCTTTAAGAAAGACCAATATACGAAAATTTTGCACGAACCGGGAACTAAACCCTGTGCATACCTTTTTTCGCAATTCAATGAAAAAAATTCTCATTTCGCTGCGTGCGTAAAAAATCTTTTATGCATCATAATATTGTTTGAAATATGCGAACTGTAGATGCCTCTGTTTACATAAAAGGTTGTATGAATCTCGGCGCGAAGTACTTAATTAGGCACACGACGTGTCTTTTAACACTTTTGGCACGCTCCATCCATCGATCAATCACAATATTCATACATTCATATCTGCGAACCAAGCGCAGCCAATTTTCTGCCTACTTGATCACAAATAAAATTTTTGTTCAGCAACAACATGTTGTGTGGTGTGCTATGGTAATGAGAGTTTCGGTATTTCGGTTTTGCATAAGACATATACATCTTGAATTGAGCAAAAATGTTGTATCAACCACGGTATGCGGGTATTTTATGGCACATGATGATTTGTCGACCTCGGCTTCGCCTCGGTTTGATAGTATTCATCTACTAGTGTGATAAAAAATCTGCATACCTTGGTAGATGAAAAGCTATTTCGTATCTTGAAGGGTTAAATAATCTCGGGCTAAAGCCCCCAAAAGATGCAAGATAAAGGAACATTTAAATCCCTTGCAACGTAATCTACTATTACAGTCTACCAATTTTGATCGCAAACAATATTCAGTGTGTGTGAAATAAATATCGTTAAGTCAGTCACATCAATGAACATCGATGAAATATTCAAAATTTTGATTAGCAGCTGAAATAATGGTTCAACGAACTGTTCGCAGATTCAAACAGCAAAAAATCCTCCCGTATATCTCTTCCAATTTGCATTATGTTGAACGGATACCCATCGAAACCATCGAACACAAATATTTTAATTCTAACCCAACACATATGCAATATTGAGTCCCTTTACTCATACAGACAGACACATGTCAACATTTTCTCCTCACATTTCTCCTTGTTCCAATGTCGCAATACTTCCTTAGCTCACATCATAATCTGCAGTCGGCATCCACATATTTTCGAATGTTGGTTCGAAGTCAAGCTAGATGATGGTAACTTGTGGTAGTGCATTGGAAAAGATAGATAAAATTGAAGGAGATGCCACTTAAATTCAGCTTGTTGCTCAATTTGAAATTTTCTCAATTCTTGAAACTAACATCAGTAAAGAAGCAAGAAAAATAAGCGCGGAGTCTTAGACAAATTATAATGTTTCCAAGCACACAATGACACATCATGCTTTGGAAATATCTTAGAGCTTTCCGTCTGTGAATGCCACATTTTTGTGTACGGTTTTGGTTGCGTGAATATGCATTCGAATGATTTTCAAATTTTGTGCCTAAACTGGAGTTTTGCGCATGCGTTTTGCTGTCAAACTCGGCTTCGCCTCGGGCATCACAAGGGTATCATACTGCTACAAAATGCCAAGGGATTACACGAACTACCCTAGATAAACCTGAATTTTGAAAACTAAAAAACCACGGTTTCGGTTTTTAGACCCGTACGAAATACGACGGTCTAATGCTTTCACTCTTATGTGTGCAATCTTGATGGGACTTTTTTCCTCGATTTGTATTCACAACCTCTATTTTAAGCTCGAAGATGATCGGCCGTCCTTAAAGCAGTAGTATTGTCTTCAGTGACCTTAAAAAATGGCCACTAGCTACCATTTTGGATTTTAGTATTTTCGCCCACAATATCAAGCAAATTTCACCTGATTTTGTTGGATTTTTTCAAATTAGACTTCGTACGAGACTTTCGAAATTACTGTAAGCAATTTGAACAAGTGATGAGTTTAAATGGAATGATCGAATGATGGAGCGTAATTTTGAGATGTGTGGTTTTTTATGGATTACCCGTGCCATCCGCATGGTTTTCGGTTATTTTTTTCCGTTCAGTTTAATTTTAGTTTTTTTTTTGTTTATTCACCCTTCACCAACTACCTGAAGTAGTGTGACACCATGACCATATTTCATCGAGTAGATCTAGCCAATATCAGATCTTTATTTACAGTTTGAGAAAAATAACTTTCGTCATATTCAACGATTTCATCGTTCCTCTAATTCTCTCAATCATCGTTTGAAACATGCAAAATAAGAGAATATAGAGAAACGATGATATCGTTGAATATGTCGAAAGTTAGTTTTCTTCGATTGTTCGAGAAATTCTTGTTACTTTGAATTGTTAAGTAGTTCAACATCTCGAGCACGAGATTGTTTCCGAAGTGCTGTTTCCACATAGTTGATAAATCCTCACTTGAATTGAAATAGCCCCAACATAGTGTGTGGTGAACGTTGTGACTTTGCAGAATCGCCCTTTTCGTTCTCGTAGTAATCATTAAAATATGATAAACGCCTCAATGTGAACATTACTTACATACCAAGGCGGTACGCCAAAATAAATAACAACAACCACCTTCGCTCGATATTATTGTGCAAAGATTCCGTCATTTCAGTTGCCTGTGTGTGGTCACTTCGAATTATCTGGACCACCTTCATAATTCGATATTCTACCATCACATTCATTATTCGTACATTCGCGCCTTAGCTTTGCCAAGAAATTTTCTTGCGTACTGTAATCACAGTGATTTATCGAATGAATTATGATTTCCTCAAAGTATTATGCCGCAAACGATTTCTGATTTCCATTCATTAGAGCCCGTCTACTTCGCAGGTCCAGTAAACAGTTGATGAAGCAAGGAGTGAGGTGGAACCTTCATTGGATACGCGCAACCGAAAAATATGTTATTGAACCATTTAGGCAACTATACTTCTCTTCTTTGTTTGTAGAATCATGGACTGTTGACTGATTATTTTACTTGGTAAAATGCAGAGGCGACGATACATTTTTACTTACTCTAAATGCTAGACTTTGAGATAGAGGTAATAAATAACGAGAGGATGTTCAGTTCTGTTTCAATTTTTAATTTTGTGGAAGAGGATTTTTGTTTTCTTGTCTGTAAATTTGCTACTTCTTTTGATCAATTTTTCATTTTCTTTTATCTAATGGAAATGAAATCTGTTTTTGCTGCACGATATTTTTCGCTCCCGACGACGAAACATTAATTAGGTGGCAGAAGAATAACGAGAATTAAGCACTGAATATACTTGTGATGCGTCACAAGACTATTTCTTTCCATCAAAGTTGCAAATTATTAATAAAATTCATAAAATGAGAATTTTACTCAACATAAAACATGTTTATAAATAAATCGTTCTGGGACACCCGTATGCCGTGCTACACACAGGTGTATACCTAATACACGAGAAATCTGTCGGATATACATTTGACCTTCCTTGCGGAAATTTACGAAAATGAACAAGAAGAAAACATCAAATTGCATTGCTCCAATGTGCTGCGATGATGTTTACAGGGCCGTAGCTAAGGTTTGTGTAGCAATGGGTTCGTAAACTGTATCGCACAATTTTAAAGATGAATGTGACAGATAATTGAAATAGAATTCTTCTCGATTGACATTCGTCGATCCGAGCCGATGGTTGAGTGCTCTAACCACACCAAATACGGAGATAAAGTTTTCATTGCCGTGAATAAAACTGAAATTTACCCCACGATTTCGAGTCAATAATTTTTTGAAGGCAAGTGAAACCAAAAAATTCAATCTCTTCATTCACTCACAATGTTCATTCCTACTAATTCGACGGTTATAGTCGTGGGTTCTATTAAATGAAATCTGTATCGCATAGCGTATACACAATGAGAATTTTCATTTTTATTACGAGTTTCTTTTACTGTCCATTTGGTTTCAGCTCTGGATGTTGAACACATTTTCTTTCTTGAATTTTGATGCGAGATATTAGCTAAATAAATTCGTGTTGTATTTTTAGAGGCACTCAACGTAAATGTAATGTTGAACGAGCAAATCAGAAAATCCGAACGGATCAGATCATGAGTACTTATCTTCACTTGAATCATTAAACGGATATTCGGGTGCATGAAATGGATTATCATATTTTTGCCAATTTATTGACTTCGAAGAATCAATTTTCATTTTGTTGAGATGAGATTTCATTCAACATTTCATAGATGGTCAAGCATGATCCTTAGAAAGTATTATCGAATCTATTACTTTGGTCTGTTCAAATATTTATTTTTGTCACATACATCCACTCAATCTTTTACTTCACTTGTACACGACTTATATGCCTCGGCTAGGGGATAAAGAACACTCGCACAAGCCCAAGTCTCTAACATACTTTCTTAGAATGTTAACTGTGTCCAGATCGTTTGGAGTGAATAAAATGCTCAGTTGATGCAATAAATGTTCGTTTAAAAAGCACTTAGGATTTCAATTCACTTGGCTGAAAGTCAGGATCTTACACCAGAAAATACTGAAAATGTGGATAATGAAAAAGTTCAAGATGATGTATGGAATGCTCTAAAAAACGGTGTGAGTAACAAAATACTTCTATCATCTTTGGCCGCACGACAACTGAGTGAACCTCAGCCGATTTAAATGAATCAAATTGCGAGACTACATTCCTGAGGTTGTTTTGTAGATGGATTTTGTGTTTGAATGTGTTTGTCATTATGTATTTTAAGATTTATTATCAGATTGTGAGTGGGTTCAAGACAAAGACGAACACTTTCAAAGAAAGGTTAATATCTAGCACTATGTCACAAAGCTGTGTGAAACCTAGCTGAACAGTGACATTTTCTCTTCGGAGCTTTATGATATGACAGGTAAAGGAAAGATCGTGATACTCAGGTGATAGGTAAAACTGATGGTGTGCCATAGCTCTTAAGAGGAGTCTATTTTCCGAACTTATCTACGCCTGGGAAGTTCGTAACAAAAATGTTTGCATTAAGCTCTGGAAGAGTTGACCTCGGTGAACTTTGAAGTCACCTCAACGCTACTAGTCGAACTTTTTTAAACACGTTTAATACTCTAAAAGTCATGATCGACAAACCAAATTTGACTGAAAAAAGAATCTGGATGCTGATTTCATAACCTCAAGGGAACAGTAAAATTTTGTATCCGGTGTCGCCCTCGACTAAAATAAAAGGTCAAAATCGATGGATCCTATTGAGCTAGGCCAGCAGTTCATTCTCAATTCCAAATCTGTTCAGTTTCGACGAAAGCGACGAGTGATTCACCTTATCGAATGCTTTGGAGATACCGGTGTAGATTGTGTCAATTTGTTTGCTATTGACAAACGAGTGAGCAACTGATGAAACATACTCCATTAGGTTAGTTTGCGTAAATATTTTGTTTTTTAAACTGTGTTGGGAGAGATGTATGTCCTCTATTCACAATCTACAAAATATTCTATCAAACACTCTGCTATAGAATTCTTGACCAGCCCCTGAAGTTTAGGTTATTCAGCTCGGAGCTCGCGTTTCATATTCTCCTCTTTCTCTGTCTTCTTGGATTCAACTTGGCTATTATGGCTGTGAACTGTTCCCAGAAGATCTAAACAAAATTGCTCAATGGTGTATCAATAATCGGATGGTGTTAAATGCAGGAAAATGTGTTGTAATGTCGAGACCACTCGTAGCGTCTATAAATTCATTTATCTCTACAAAGCAAACGACACTGTGCTAGAACGAGCATCTTCGAAAAAAGATGTTGAAGTAATTGTCGATGAAGGGCAAACCTTCTGGGGTCACCCCTAGAAGCCAATCTTGATGACACGTTTTTCCTCGATTTGTATACACAAATACCAATCCAGGAAAAAAGTGGGAGTGAGCCTAGGTCGAGCTACTCGGCCATACATTGAAGTTAAGTTTTTTGTCGATATCTAGAACAAATTTCATCCGATTCTTATGATTTTTTTTTGTTTGAAAAATAATGACGACTGTACAGCGGTGGCATGTTAACATGGCCGCCAGCCGCCATTTTGAATTATAGTGCTTTTGCTTGTATCGCAGGGAAGTTGAACTTGCTTTTGGTGAATTTCCTTCAGAGTTGAATTCTCAAATGACTTCGTACGGAACTTTAAAAATTGCTGTAAGAGAGAGTCCACCTCAAATTTACTTTAGGTGAACATGTTATTTGGATTTCACCTGTTTATTTATCTTCACAAATAATTGAGTAATAAGAATGAATATTAAATGGAAGTGTAATGTCAACTATCAACCATTGAGCATGTATGAAGTGTTAAAAATTCGTTCAAAAATGCGGGATTCCCGAGGTCGAATTCTAGCAAGGGCTATGTGAAACTAAGGATCTAGAAGCTATTCCATAAAAATAGAAATTTACACTGTTGACAACTGGCAACACTGTCAATTGAAAACAATTGGTCAAGATGACTTACCACTTACCCCCTGCCATATGTTTTGGTCAAGTTGGAGTCGATATACTCAAATGGTTTTTACAACTTCATAGGACTTATTAACTAACTACTTTAGCTAACATCTGAGACAATGCACAGCGAACTAAATTATTGCTTCACCAAAATATGAGCAGCTAAATCTTATTCATTGGAACCTGGAATATTAACCAAATTTCATATGATCGGCAAATAAATTATTTCAATTTTGAATCAGGGGCGATTTAAGTACAGATTTGCAGACATCAGCTTTTGATTCTAACACTGTCATATAGAAATTAGCTCAGCTTTGGCATATGGGACACTCATTACTGACTGAAGCTATGTTCTAATAAGATTTCGTTGAACGAATAATCGCCTGCACCGCATTTTACTGTGTAAGTAAAATTTGCTTTCATGGTATTTTTAACAGATTTCATAATTAAAGTGGCATGAGAACATCTCGAGCACCAGCTCACGAATGGGAACCGCACAGAAAAATCCTTATTTCAGTCCCTGGTTCAAGACAAACATTACACTGGGAATCTTTGTTTAGTTGAGAGATCTGTAAGTGGATTCAGCACACTCTTCAATCTGAATAAGGTTGTACAACTTACATTGCAGGAAATTCAGTTTAAAAAGTCTGTGTACCTTGTGTTATAGCTGTACATCGCATATTGAATCTCTTCCTTTTTTAATCGAATACATGCGATTTTTGCGGTCACCATACTGTACGAATCACGCCGCTTGAGGTTTAACTTGGACATTTAACTGGAATACATGCTACTGATGTGCTAATTTTGTTTGTGATTTGATATGCTTTAATTTTGAAGTGCTACTGTTCCAACATAAGTTACACAGTTAAAACAAGACAAACAATCTGAATATGAGACAACTCCGACTAGTGTGAGATTTGCGGCCTGATCAAAGTAAGGAATGTTATTTACAAAAGTCGCAGTATTTCATTGGAATATTAGACGGTTTCGAAATTTTCTTGATCCTACTTTTTCATTTCAACCAAATTTTATTGGTCATCGTATTTTCGCAAAATTGAGAGAGAATATAAAAGAATAATTTAGAAAAAGATCTGGATATCGGAGGTTTGGGAAGGGAGTCTTACAAAAGCGTACGCTACTTAAATTTTCGAAATTTTCTCCATACATTCTGGCGTGCAAGGTGAGAGGGGCTGTGATAATTCGTAATTTTGAGCGTACACAATCCAGGCCCAGCCTGGGCTTTTTGATTTTCGTATGGACGAATGTCGAGCCAGTCCGGTCCTGACACAATCTGTGAATGGCCCAATAGAGAACCGGTTTGCATTTCTAACTTTTTCATTGGCCAGCACGAAAAACATCTGTTCTACGACTTTGTAATTGAGTTCTAGGACGGTCCTAGCGATGGCTACCTTAGTTTATATATCAGCCGTCGAATATCGTTTAAAATCCAAATCGGTGTCAGAATTAAGGTATTAGAGTCCAATGAAAACAACTCAATAGTGCGGTTAACTCGTCCCCTTTCCACGAAGCGATTGATGTTGCCAGTGCTGAGAGTTAGATTCCCGACTGTTGCAGAAAAAAAAACTGATTGTCAGACGTATATGCAAAACACAGCTGATCTGTGGTAGCTGGTGGATAAAGCTTTCATACGGCTCGGCGAAGATATTGTTAGGGAACGCATGGGACGTGCCTGACAATTTGATAATTCGAATTGTCAGGCAGAACTTCTTTTTGAATCCAACTTCAATATTATGCCATGTTTGACGCCAAGGCCTTCATAGAGCTCTGCTCAAATTTGAAAATGAAAGTCGGAGAGCAAAGGTTCTTCGCGCTGGTCAATAAAATAGTTTGACAAAGCATCCAAACCTCAGTCTATAACTGTTCGAGTCTTTTTCCAAAACGTATAGCAAAGTCTGTGCATCACCAATTCGGTCAATCTCGATCTAAATTTCAATTATCAGACTTCATTGAGTGGGCGGAGCTATACTAGAATCATCATATAAATTCATTGAAATCAACATGCAGAACTATAATTAGGAATTTCGGAAACTAATATACATTTCCTAATACCATCATCGTTACACCGAAAATACACTCCTCAGTGTACCATGTATATATGATTCATGATAGCGAATATACTTGGCACATATCAAACAAAATATCAAAATCGTCTAATAGCGCTTCATAATCACCATTTCTATTTATTTAGACACTATGTGTGTACCGTGGCGCGGCACCTAAGCCGATTCACCGAATTGCTTTAAATGGTGTTGCAGTTTCATTGATCATCGCTGGTGTGTAGGGTGTGAAAAACATGAGATTCGAGCCAACCGAAGTCTTTACATAAACATCCCAGTTCAATGATAGCTATTTTTATAACATCGAGTGCGACGAGCTTTATTAGGCACTAGATGTGTAAAAACACATCGAGTGTTTTTAATGAAGCATCTGTGCACTGAGATTCATACAACGTTTCATGTCGCAGAGACATCTAAATTGAGTTGCTTGAAAACAAATCACTAAATTTCGATACTTACAATCCAAACGTTTTTCTGAAATTCAGTTGGAGATTATGCTTTTTCTCCGGACTTTTCGCGCCTGCCCATCTTGTACACAGGTTTCCTATACTTTGCAATACGGAAGACACACTTTTATTGAACTTACCTGATCTAATAGTGACCTAATAGACCTTGTTTAGGGGCCATCAAGTACGTACGCTCTTTGGGGGGTCTAAAATTTGCCATTTCGGCCTTTTTTCATACAAAAGCGCGTACAACAGAAGGAGATATGTACTTACTTTATGGATGGCCCCTTATGGATGTTCCCTTGGTAGAATTCGGTTGGACAACTAGCTAGCATCAAATTCAATGTGACGATGTTTTGAAAGAACAAGGAAACAAACCAAGAAATCCACCGTATTTGCGTGCCGTTTAACTGAAAGTGATTTCCCGCTAAAATGATCAGCATTGCAAAAATCCATCACAGTCTTTTCACAAAAGGTTTTCCGTGGTAAAGTCAGAACACAAAAATCTGTTCGTTTAAAAATCATTCAAATTCGTAGAAAGTGGCAAAGAGAATTGTAAACAGAAAAATATTTCGTCACCGCTTCAAGACACTAACATTGTGAAATGATTCTGTTCAACCACACTGAGAAGAAGCAAAAAATGTGTTCGTCTTGACAAAGGCGCTTATAAGGACACTTATGGCGCAAAATATTACACTGAATCACAACAGTGTGTTTTCTAATCTGAAAATTCTTCTTTTTTTTCTCTATAAAAATATGTTTCAATAGCAACATCTCAAGCAGAAAATTATTTTCAATTAAGCCAACATACTTTAAGTTTAAAAATAAATAACAAAAATACCATTCATAATTACGACCAGAATATACATAACACACAGGCAGCACCGCATCCATACATATGTAAACACGTTAACCATGTCGTAATATTCGATTTTGATTTGAAAACCCAAACTCAAATATGGTACTACAACTGACTGACAAAATGCATTAGGGGCCGTTCGTAAATGACGGCACACTGTTAGGGGGTAGGAGGAGTTCAAGTAAACGTGACGGTCATTACAAATTTCGTTCGATTTTGACCGTTTTTGCGTGACGGTGGAAAAAGGGGGGAGTCGAAAAGTTCATAAAATAGCTCCTAGTATCATGGCTCGGTGGTCAACAAAATGGGCTGAATTGGCGACATCAGGAGTTTTATGCGACAAGCGTATGCCAGCTAACTTCAAAGGCTAAATCTACACAACGGTAGTACCTGCGCTCACATATGGTTCAAAATGCTGGACTATGTACGAAAAGTTTGGCAGAGATCTGACAACAGTAGAGATGAAAATGTGGCGCATGTCCCTTGGCGTCACAAAGTTGAACCACATCAAGAGGGAACATATGAGAGGCGTATTAAACGTAAGAGAAACCATCGTTTGGTTTGCTAAAGTCCATACTCTCACCATGAAAGCAACGTGGCGAGAAAAGTTCTTATACGATAGACATTCCTAGAGTGAGTAGAAGGGAAGACCAAACCACAGTTGGGCCGGCCAAATGTGACAAAAGCGATTTGGGCTAACACAAGAAGAAAAGGAGAAGAATGCGACACCCGTAAAGCGATCAATGAGAAACGCATAGTGGCCAAGAATTAAATTAAATATTCAAACGCCGACCGTGAAATTCAAAATGACTAGAAAATCAGGAAAATTTTTGCAAACACTAGTCGCAGGCAAAGGATAAAGCGACGAGGTAGAAGGAGAAGACGTCATTTATGAACGACTCCTCACTCAGCCGTTCAATCCATGGCATACAACCATGTATGGGGTGCCTTCCGTTTGTATCGCGTACGTTTGTATTTTTCTATTTCGGTCGTGTTAGAAAAGCGTTGCGACGGCGACGCCAGTTCATAAAACTCTTACATTCAAATAAACTGAATGTATAAATATTGGAATATCCAGCATCCAATCTCTCAGTTTTAATATTCAAGCGGTCCGACTCAGTGTTGTGGAGTTGAAACAGATTTTTTGTGTATTCAAACGGTTGGTGGAATTAATTTGATTTGG
>JANTFA010142275.1:0-12071 GCA_026413405.1 Phytosciara flavipes | reverse complement strand
GGTTGAGGTATTATATGCGATTACAATGTTTGAAGAGGATGAAATTCCACCGATCTGAATATTTGTTGTGGAAAATGGGAAAATAAGAAAAGAAAATGAACCAGAAAGGGCCGTAGCAGACGCTGCGACCGACGGAGCCCCGTACGATCTCATATAAGTAGCGCGTAATGTATTATTTACTGAATCCTGGTACCTACGCAATCTTGGTGTAACCACATACCTACTACCAAAAAGTTTTATGAAACATACACATAGCGCGATCTTAAGCCCGCACGAAGTAGATCCTAATAGCTTACATGCCTTTTAAATGGAACGCAAAAATCGTGAAAATTGGTGAAAATTACTGAATTTATTTGCAGAAAACACTTAGGACTGAGTAACGGCCTCAGTCCAAGGGCCCTTCTCCGACTTCGTTTAATCAACATTCTCTTCGTACTTTATTCGGCCGTTCTAAAAGTCATGAAATTTGAATGAAATTTACCCGAGCTATTGGCAAAACACCGTTATGGCCTCAGTAAAAGGACCCACTGACGGTCAGTGACTGACCCGATTGCAATAAAAAAAAATTCCTCGCATTGGTATTGACCATACCATTCAATTGAAACCAAAATCTGATGAAAGTTAGTCGATGTATTTGGAAAAATATTTGGGGTCTTACTTAACCTCACTCTACGGCCTCTCACGATACAGTAGCCCGATTTCAATGATTTTTTTTCTGGACTGGTATTGCCTATATCTTGCTGCTATATTTACATTTCCAACGTGTATTTATCCGTATAAACGCTAAAACACTTAAAGAGCCTCAGCTCGCGCATTGACCGTTCGCAAATACCCATCTCCGAACTTAACCTCACAACTGCAACAAACTTTCAGTGGAAAAAATGATTGAAATCGCCTTTGCTTTAAACAAGATATTGACGTGACGGAAAGACAGATAGACGTATATTTCGGCCAATATGCATTGCTCTTATCGTCTGGCTCAATTTTCGATTTTTTCAAACGGCATATCAATCCTAATAGCCCCCTGTACTCCGTACGAGGCTAAAAAGCACAAAAAAGAAAATTTCCAAATAATAAGATCGAAAAGAGATTTCGAATTGAATCGCTTACGGCCTGTTTTCGTATGTTACAAGTAGATTTAAAACTACCATAACTTCCCAAAAGCGATTCGAAAAGTTTACTCTTCATTTTGTGAGAAGAATCGAGAACTCAAAACTGCCTAAATAGACAATTCATATTTGCGTTAACAGATATGAAAGGTGGATTTTCCATAAAAGATACGTTCGCGTAACTTCTGAACTTAACAAGAATATCTCCCCTGTCATAAGTTTTCTTCAATGGAGGTCATCTTTGACTAAAATGCTGCATTTCGTGGAAGAGAACATCTCATATGTGTTATTTGAAGTGGTTGAATAAATGATTATTGTGTGTGGTATACGTTTGATCTAGAACGTTTAACGATTAACAATGAAACTATTTGTATAATAGCCCCCAAAGGGAGTGGAAATGAACTAATCGATTTGTAAGCACAAGTTACTAAGCTGAAACTGACAACCTTTCCGTGCTTGTATGATTATTTTCTTTGCTGTGTGTTCTATTATCACTCGAGGGATTACATAATTTCGACTTCAGATTGGGATACCAGTCTGCCCATTGTGGCAAACGTTCTCGCAGATACGTAAATGTACTTCATTAGTTATGGCAAGATATTTTTCTGTAGAGAGAGATCTTTGTTGCGCTAACAGATGGCTAACATCTTTTTTGTAAAGACCCGTCTCGGTTGACTTGTTTATTGTTGTGATTAACCTATATGAAGATATGGCTGAACAAAGCAATTACAAGGACACGCTTGAGGTTTGAGTCACAAACATCAATCAAACAGGTGATGTGTGATGTCTGAAAACCGAACAAAGATCTTCTTTCATATAAGTCACGAAGGGCACCTTAGTCAATTGTTCAATAATTCAGCTCTCAGAAGCTAGAACTTAGACCACTGTAAATTCATTAAAGTGCTGATGTACCTACCTGGTATAACTGAGGTATCTTTTAAGAGATTAAACTTTCGCTCAAACGACAACGACTTAATAATGCTGACAGCAAACGACTGTAAGGTTCGCGTTTCTCAATACGCAGAGCATCTTCTTTTTGAAAAATCTACCAGCAAAATTTCTTTATTCTCCCCTGATTCATAACAACAAACAACGTTTCCAGGACGTCAACCTTAGGGATAAACTTTTTTTAAGCTCGTCATGTTCTGCCACATTTTCATACTGAATTTTATTCAGATTTATTCAGGTCGATGGTGTACAAAATAACCTGTCGGAATATCTTACAAAGTTTATTTTCACCGAAATACAGGTGTTAAAATCCTCAAATTAATTTGTAGAAATTTAAACACCGTGAAAAATGCTAATTAATATTTCGTTCAGTGAGCATAACGCTCTCGCTACTTTTCACGTTGAATTGGACAAAACGAATCGCAATGGCAAACCATTTTCCAAAGAATGCGAACATTGGTTCAGTTCAACTAAGATGATTTTTTTCTTCTTCTTCAAATTGAAACATATTCAGCAAATTTTCTACTCAAATTCCTTCATAAATGTGCGAAAAGACTTGATTACGGAAATTTTTCTTCAACAGTGATGTTTCAATGAGCACCAAGCACTTTGCAGCAAAGAAGGTTTTTATCATCGTCCTTTTAGTGTAGGACAAAGATGCCGCCATTAGGAAAAAAAATCGATAGCACCGTATTACCAAACAAAAAGTGAAGATTTATGTCTTTAGTGAAAGGAGAGCACATTTTTCTTTTCCGGTTATTTCCAAGGTACTTTCGCACTTTGGCTTACACAGCTGATGAGTTTGGAGCAATTTTACAGGATGAAGTAACGTTTGTAAATCCTATTAAAAAAGTTAATTCCAATTTCTGGTTAGAGTTAAAAACAAAAAAGTCATTTGTTTTTAACGGGAACAACGAGAATAAGCGATGACGCCTTAAGCTACAGTTCCTTTGTATTGACAAATCCATGTCGAAGCAATAGAAATACGAAATTTTGAGACAGATTCTAAACGAAAGAAGCAGCGAATGTATTGATTATGAAAGATTAAAAGCATAAAAGTGACAAGTTGCTTAGCGAATTATGAGAAAAATAAATTCATTTAGCTTGATTTCGAATCGATATATTTGGAACGAAGCGAAATGAATGCAATTTAATTTTTCTTACAATTCGCTATTGTAACATGTCCCATTTCTCTATTTAACTAGATCCACTATGATGGCACAATTGCCGTTATTGTTTAGATCCGTATACGGAGTACGAGAGTTTAATTCTTTCAATTTTATATTCGTAACATGTCGCATTCGAATTCCTGAGTAAGGACAAACCTTCTGTGGTCATCCCTAGATGACTCAACAGCAATAAAATAAATGTCCGTCGGTCTGTGTGGCATAACTTGAGTAAATCGAATACGCTTTTAATAAATTTTTTCCCCTTAAAAGGTAGTCCACATTGTGAGGTCAAGTTCGAAGATGGATATTTTCGGACGGCCCATGCCTAAGCTCTTCAAGTGTTTTAGCGTTCTCCAGCATATCTGCATGAGTGCTAAGTATAAATAGAACCACAAATGGTAGAAACTGACGACGCGTGAAAAAACCTTTATAAGCATAGGGTAAGATGCTCATGTGTTAGTGCGTGTTAGATTGTTAGGCCCTTAGTGCTTTAGGAGTGTGTCGGGGAGGAGGAATGTTAGGCCCTTATTGTTTTCTGTATATAAATCCTGTGAACTTTGCTTGATTTTCGTTATTTTTGTTTCATTTCAAAAGAGTAAAAAAAAGTTCATTTGGATCGGGTCTTAGGGTCATGTGCCAAGGTCCTTGGAGTATTAGGCTCTTCGTGTTTGCTGCGTAGAAATTGAGCAAATTTCATCCAGTTTTCGTAATTTTTTTTGTTTGGCGCACAAAATGAAAACCGTGGAGCGGTATAACTCTTTTCTGTGACCTAAGAAAATGGCCGCCAGCCACCATCTTGAATTTTAGTGTTTTTTTACGAATTATTCGTGTTAATTTCACCTAATTTTGATGGATGAGTTTAAATGTAGTGATCGGAAGATGGAGTGTTGCAGATTAGTTTCGAGTTTATGTCTTTATTGAACTGTCGTACATTACTCGTACGGGTCCTCCTTATACATTGCGTTCGAGCTCTTGCAAGGACATCTCGTCAAATAAGTCTCACAATAAGCAGTTGAACTCCAGATGGAATATCAATCTAATCGATATATTCGACCAATCAAACCGAAATCCACATCTGTTACAGGAAAAATGAAAATGGGTTTTACCAATCTATAAAAACTAATAACATTAACGTCGTTACATAACATCGTTGGAGCACTACAAATCTAAGTGCGTGTTGCAACTGGAACTGACATTTTGCTAGACACATTTGAGATGAAAATGGTTCAACGTCCGTCCTTTTTACCGTAGAAGTATATCTACAACGGCCACAAAATATCATAAATACCAGATAAACTTGCTCTTACTTTTGTAGCCTTTTACTGTCCAGAAGATTACCTGATGGTATCGGACGGTATGAATGTTAGCAATATTTTACATCCACTTTCAGATGGTGTTTACCGTATACAACGAATTTAATAATTCATTTAATTGATATGTCTATCATTGCGAGCAGTGATGAGCATATGAGAACAGGTGCTGGTCATTTTTAAAGCCCAGTCGATTAGATTATAAAGGAAAATATTTGAAAGAGCAAAAAGGACCGCACCTGACCCTTTTTAGAATATTAAATTCGGTTTTTCATGAAGTAACGTGTTGAAATTCGTGTGTGTGTGTGTTCTTTTTTGTTGTTGAATTGGCTAGGTGATTGTAGGACACCCATAGTGTATGTAAACAAAAATGCTGCATGCAAAGATAGGGAAAGGTGTCAATTTAAGCACACACAAGATAGTGAATTATCCTTTCAAATTTATGGAGCATAACTGGTTATGTTTGTTGCATAATTTATGAACGCGGTTGCTATATATGTGTGTGTGGTGATGTATTCGTAAAAGGTCGAGATAATGTGTGAGTGTTGTCCCCATGTGAGTTATTTATTACAAGATGATATCGCTTATATTCGGGCGTTTATGTCATTTTTCAGGGTCGACGCGGTATAATGGATTAGAGTTTTGTTGTAAAATCATAAGCGAAAGTATAAATGTATTGTTTGATTACGTGATATGGTGCGGAATGGCGTCATACTCACTCGTTGGGATTGAAGAAACCATAAAATAATTCTACAATTTACAGTTTGTTTCATGACTTTTGTGTACTGCCAATGTACTGTACATACATCTCGCAAAAACATTTGAAATTCAAGGGTGCTAGTCTTATCAAACTCATTTTACTGACCTGAGCGAAAACTTTATGTCATCACCATCACCATTATGTTGATTCAAAAAGCCACCTTGATAATCATAGAAAAATAGATTACATATTGGTTTGGAGATTATTTTCTTTGGCAGGTAGGAGTGTGAGGGTGCCACACAGTCAAAAGGGCAATAACCGAACCATTTGCTATGCTATTTTACTCGTTCAGTCCTGAAATCAAAATTATCGTAGTGCTCACATATCAAAGTAGTCACGCATCGAAGTTGTCACACTTCTTATCGAAGTTGCGGATTTGTTGAGTGCAATCCTTCCTCATTTCTTTAAGGAGATTTCATGGTAATAGAAGCGGCAGCAATGTGGCAGTCAATAGCTCAAGCAAAAATAAAAAATTCAACAATCACTGTACGGCCGAGAAGCTCAAATTTAGCCCACTCTATGGGCTCTAACTTCCGAACCCAAGATCTTATTTGTGTAATCAATACCTTCCATTTGAACCATCTATGAACTTTCTGCGAGCAATACCGCCGGTAATATATACGAGAAACCTCGACCAGACCTCGAAATAGCGCTATTTTGATCATATCTTCGAACTAAGCCTGGCTTTTTCGATAACACTTCGAGGGAAAAAAGTCTCATCAAGGTTGGTTTCGTTTTACTTAAATTATCGTGATGACAGAGAGACCGACATACGGACATTTTTTTAAATGCTGATTTGGCATTTAGGGGTGACCCTAGAAGGTTTGCCCTTACTCCGAGGTTCGAAATCGACGTGTTACAAACGTAAGAGTAAAGGCATGAGACCCTCGTACTTCGTACGGGTTAAAAAGTAGTTTGACCTTGCAGAGATTCGGTTTATTCATGTGATGTATTGTAAAATGGTTTGATGAATTTGGATAAATTAATTATGATTGCTTATCGAAGTAGTGGCACATCGAAGTAGGAGTAGTATTAGAAGTGTAGGTAAATATGAACCATTTTTCATCCACTTTTTTGAAGTTTGTCTGAAATAAACGCTTCCAGCATCTCAGAATGATTGAATCTTTTACTTCATTCATTCAAAATATACCACGCCGTTATATAAATCTACTACTTCACAACATTTAAAATTCATATTGCTATAAAGTAGAAACGTAACCGGTGTACATCGTTCATATTTGTCGATGTTCTTGGTAACAGATGACTTGTTGTTTCAAAGGAAAACATAATTGCTTGGCTAGAACATTATCTTATCCCTTTGAAGCCATATTGTACAAATGGTCTTATGCCAACAGCCAACCAAAAATAAATCTTCATTCGTTTTAACTTAAAGCGATGATGGAATAGCATAATTTTCATGCGGAATAATTCGACTAATTTCTACTAGATTTTCTACAAAATGTAATCCGTTTAAACTGCAACTTTCATTTGATTAAGATTGCTATTTAATCTTAACGTTTCCGCAAATGATTCTCCCATTCATTCTTGCTGTAACCAACTTATGTGAACACGTCGGAACACTGACAAACTAAACACTACATCCGAATATGGTATACGTATGCTTTGTCTAACCGTATCTATAGTTTCGCCGTATTTATGTGGATTCAATGTTGGGATTTTATGGTATTTTATTTTGTGTGCTGAAAGTTAATTTGATTATGTTCTTTAATATGATAACATGAGAATTGTCTGCGATATGAATTATACACAAAAGCGTCTCTCTTTCTCTGTGCATAATTTACCAACACAATCGCAGAACTTCCGGCAAAACTTTAGATTTTATCATTTGTGAATTTCGGGACTGGTGCCCATTAAGAATAGAAAAGTTTTTCATTTATTTTGTTCGTTTTTTCTTTTTTTTTGCCTAAATATTATTGTGTTCTGTCGATCTTGTAGATAATAAAATGTGTGTGGAAATATCTTATGAGATTACAACACCAAAACCTCCCCCATACCGATGTCATTCGATTTGTTCCGTAGTGTGAAAGAAAAGTTCAGCCATAAGAGCACATAAAAAAACATAGAACGACAAAAAAATGAGCTGAAAAAAGAAATAATATCCCGGCCTAAGACGTAGAAAATAGAAAAGCGAGAAAAACGAGAAAAGATTAAGTGATTTTAAAGTTGATTTTAGTTGAAAGCAGAAAAAGAAAGATAGAGAGAGAGAGGGATATTGCTTTTACTTAATACGATACGAAAGCTCATAATGGAGGAACCTCTTGGTGTATTTGTTGTTGAAATCAATAGTAATACGAAACAGGAGTGAGTGTTCAGCTGGCAAAAATATTTTCTTAGTCGGGAACGCTTTAACGCCTAGAGGCTATGTTTGTTTTTGTTTGTTAGTTGATTTTTGTCTCTCTCCTTCTTGGATGTGTTTCTTTCGTTTTCTGTTGACAAATATTAATTCAAAAACTTCAAATGAGGAATTTTGTTTTCAGTTAGTGTGCGCTTGGTAAACGGTTCAAGTTAACTTTATCCCTTAGTTTTTAGACCCGTATGAAGTACAAGGGTTTCATGCTTCCACGCTTACGTTTGTAACATGTCGAATTGGAATGTTTGAGTGAAGGTAAACCTTTTGTGCTTGCTTCAAGATGCCAAATCAGGCTTTGTAGTGAGGAATCCATTCACTGTTCTTTTTTCAAAACCGGTATTCGGTTATACCGAAATATTCCGATAATTGTACCGGTATTCAGGCTATTCTATTTTTATGTTTCTAGAATTAGGTCGAAGACCTTAGTCAAAATCGAAATGTTCACCACGTCGTAAAAATTCGAATTTCGGGAATTATATTTGTATGGAGAAGGTGCGTTCTCGGTACATCTAACAAATGTCAATTTGCGTTATTTCCACAACAATTTATTCACTTCACAGCCTTGAGTTACAGGTTCAACCACATAGTTTCGCTATCATTTGCAGTCAGAGGTGAGAAGCTTCTACAAGCCAATATTTGGCAACACCTAACAAATGTTATGCGTTATGTGATTCGACTCCGCAGCCATCACCAGACTAGTGTTTTGTCTAAGCCGGAAAATGCCGATTGGATTCCCTATTTTGTAGACAACAAATGCCAGTTTAAGTTTGATAATGAGCAAAATTGGTCGAGGGTATCCAGAGATATGGTAGAAATAGTGATCTCCTGGAGCTGGAGGTCTGTTTGAGGTTTCTAGCATATATTTTCGGGAGTATTACGTTTTTTTGTTACAAAGGTATCTCCCACCGTAAAGCGGTGGTGCTGTTTGGAGTAACTTAAAAATATGGCCGTCAGTCACCATTTTGAATTTTTGCTTACTTTTCGAGTGAATTCCATCTAGTTCCATTTTTGTTGAAAGTTAGTGAAAACTATGGGGCGATGCTTGATGCTTTGTTTTCATAGTCCCAGTTTGAAATCAAACTTCGCATGGGACTTTCAATATTACTATAAAGAGAGCCATTATAATCTGGAACATGACTCGTACGGGTCCCTCCTTATGTTTCTGTTTGGAAATAGTTTTAGTGCTGCTTATTCTCGTATGTTTAATTGAAAGCCAAAGGCGGAATTGAGGATTTTGTTATGACGACTTGATACAATATTCATTGAGTTAATAAATGAACATCGGTTATTACTCATGTGATTTCTATTTTCAGCTCAATCGGCATAACGCCCTTACGTGTAGCGATATGATGCCCTTCCATTTTCTATATTTTTAGCTTTTCAATAATTATGCCGATTGTGCCTGGGAATATTAATTTGTATTCGAGTTGAATAAATTACACTACGCACACAGCAAAGGATAATTGTTTTACATTCCTGCTTCCAAAAACGTGGAGCTTTTGTGTTACGGTTAAAAAATAAACCAAAAAATTTTAAGTCAAATTTCTCTTCGCTTTTCTTTGTTTTATTTAAATTTGTTGAATAATTTAGGCATTTTTGATTAAAACAATATTTTGTCTGTTGAAATCAAACAGCAATTCTCTGCGGAAATAGGTAGTTGATGAATGAAAATTGTCTTTTGTATCCATTATACGGAGAAAACTCTGACGTTCGTTTTCTACAAAGTTTCGGAAACGGATGAAAAGTTTGTTTGTTTTCTCGTGGCTGTGAATTATTGTTTACGGTCCGGCTCAGAGCTAGATCCAAAGTTTACAAACAACTGGTTCAGTTGCATTATCAAATTGAATTCGGTGAAATTTTTGTAAGCTCAAAAGAAGGCAAACTTTACCTCAATCCGTAGTGCTTTGATGAATTAGTTAAAGAGAACCGATACTACATAATGAGACGCAAGCCATGGTATTGACGAACAAACAAATTGCTGAATATCATCTGCATTTAAGTTCAAAGTGACTGCTTTGGGATTCCGTACAGTTTCGGTTTCGTGCTAGTCAAACGAATTGATATGGCTGGTATTTGTTGAGATGTGCTGCCATTGGGCATCAAGAAACCGCTATAATATTGCATTCATCATTGAAGGTATAGTGAAAACATTGTTCCAATTACATCCGACAACAATTCGAATATACATTTCTAAATACAGAAATTGGTTTGCTTAACCGCATCAGCACACAAACCCCATTATTTTGCTCGAATTGTTATATAACATTTGATTATTTAACTTTGTCTGTCAAATCTTAATGGATTCGTCACTCGAAACTGTACACATTTCATTTGTGTTCAAATGGAGCTTAATTAGAAATGTTGTACTGTTGTTTGGTACTTACATTTCTACTGCCTTGGCTATGCATTGATTTGTTCGAGCACTTTTGTTAAGTAGCTAACACGGCAGACGACAGTAGTGGGACGGGGTAGCTCAGTGGTGAGGAAGCACTGGACTGCTATTGAGAAGGCCCGGGTTCGATTCCCGGTGCTAACATAGTAGGTCATTTTTCTCTGTACAACAAGGTCATAGTACAACGTTTCCAAGTCCGCCGAAGCCGCAAAGTTGTAACAAGAATAAGGTTGAAATGTGACGTCACAAGCATATGAAAACACTATCAACACTGCCAACGGTGACAGAAATATAGTCCACCATAGATGGAACCGTACTGGACATTCAAAACATTTAAAATATGGCGGACAAAGAACATAGTGTGAATGATGATAGTCATTCAATGGATCGGTAGAAAGACACAACATCATCACTGTGACTTTGTCGTAACGTAACGCTATACTGTCAAGCCCCCTCCTACTGTCACACTTTGTCACAAAATAGCAGGCACATCTTCTTTTTGGCGTTACGTAATTTATGAACGGATCCTCATCAGAATTTCAATGTTTTTGATGTTTCATGCATTCGAATCAATCATCAGTGCTCCGTTAGTTATGAATTTTGTGTCTTGGGTCTTCGAACTCTTACCAAAGAGAAATTCAGTCAATTCTCCACAGTCAAAACCTCTGGCACCGACACCAACAGTAAATGTTTATTGGTTGGTATTATCATTGGTGTAGATCAGTTTTACCATGGTAACGAAAGTTGTTTTCACTTAACCATAGAATTTCTCGCAACTTCTCGCAATAAAGAATTTTAATATAAAAGTGTGTGTTATGCTCACAGCATGTAGTCGTTTAATGGGAAGCAAGAAAATTCTAATATTTCTTAATTAAAACTTTTTTTTTCTCAAAACAGCGACTAATCTTTTGTAAGCCATGTATTCCCTTCTTAAAGAAACCCGTTCGTCTAACCGATTTTCATAATGAGAAAGGCTTCTTGTTCTACGTTATTTGCCAATGTTTATTCACATACTATACAATTAAGATCGGAAGGAAAACACGGTAACGATACACAAAACACAGTTTAATGCAGTTAGTGAATACGTATATTTATACCACCACACACCACTAGCTCCATAGAACATAATACACAGCCCAAAGAATATTGTGCTGCTTTGCTGTTATTAGTACTACAACAACAGGTAAAATTATGAAAAGCAAGAACTCTTTCGAAATTGGTTAATTTATTCACTTGTAAGGTAGGAAAAAGGTAAACATTACGGAGAGATAAATAAAACTTGAAACAAGAAGAATTTCGACATCCTTTATCATGTTCCATGCGAAATAATTTAAATTTCCATTAAACAGCAATTTATTACATAGGTTTAAGATTGACTGTGATGGAAGGGTTAATATACGGCGTGAGACGCTGCAGGATTGTTACCTTTAAAGCCACAAACCAGACACGGCATTAATTTTTGATTATGGAAGACGAACAGCTTTTTTTTCTCCTTCGTCGAGGCTGTGTAATATTCATGTAGATTGTAGATTCGGATTCATAAATGAAATAAAGAGACAACAGATCAGATTTCTTTTTTGGCTGATTTCTTCTTAAGGCGGTTTGAGATTGAGTACCTATCGCGAAACTTTTCCCTTTCGTAACACTTCTCTGGATACAAAGTTTCGTTTTACAGACGCTTTTTACGAGAGTGTTAAAGAAAATTACATTTTCTCTTTGATAAATTTTAAATTTTTATTTTCCTTGGACCTGTCTACACTTCACTTGATAGCTTCTAAACCCAAAACATTTACCTAAACTTATATGATCTCTCACCAGACTGAGTAAACAATTTTTTTATTGACAATATTTATCTTGTAAAGTGAAACCTTGGAGGAAAGTTATATTTCTTCGAACAACTTACGGGAGCTTTTTCGATTTCATTTAAAGTGTGTAAGAGTTTTACTGTTACACATGTTGTGTATAGTCTACTGAAAAGTTTAATATTCACGAATTCCTTTCACCTGTATTTG
>JANTFA010142264.1:0-12072 GCA_026413405.1 Phytosciara flavipes | reverse complement strand
AACACGACTCCTGTCTGTACGAAAGAAATGCAACGCCTATTATGACTGCATAAGCCTCCGAATATTTCTTATGTTCACGCTAGTATCAGGGCTATGATTGTGATCTTGGATTGTGCGTAGTTCTGGACTCATGCACAATCGGTTAAGTTGATTGTGCTAGCTGGAGATCACACACACAAACCATTTCCTCGATTGTGCGTAGTCGTAGGCTTATATCAACCTAATTGAATGTGCCAGCTCAAACATTAATTGTCAATGCTTATGTAACTAAACACCATCGAAATGTTATGTTGTATAGTGTTCCAAACTTCCTTTCCACCGAACCTTCTTTCCAAATCATCTTCCTCCCACTTATTTCCCCAACTATCACGATTTGTCAAATCGGATTTGAAGACTGTTCTATATCAACCAATTCAGTCTTAGTGAAAAAAACCTTTTTCCATTCCTCTTTTACTTTCTGAATTTTCTTTTAATCAGCACTTAAAATCTAGACCTATCCACAAAACTAGACTGGCTGAAGTCCTCATATGCCTAATCTCTAATCTGTTTTTATAGATTTAAATCTTGCATACCAGATTTGAAGGATTGCTCACTGGAGGACCTCATAGGGGTTTTTACAGCTGACACCTAAACTTTTCATTCTTCACAATCTTCTTAGATCATTGTAGCGAGTAATTGAAAATTAATCAAAATAAATAAATCACATTGGTGGAGGTAAAAGTGACCGCAGTTAAAATGTTTCTTGCAAGAGTAACTTTAGTGAATAATAAGAAACATATCTACAATTCGCACACCAAATCTATAGTTCGCACACCGAATCTACAGTTCGCACACCGAATCTACAGTTCACACAACAAATTTACAGTTCGCACATCATCTTCACAAAAATAACGTTCTGTTTGTGCGAAATTTCCCCCTAGAAGGGAATTTCGCACTGTGCGAAGTTATAGTCCAGGCAAAATACACTGTCACCATGAACAAATTGCAATAATGTTTAAATTTGCTTTAAGCTATGAAAGGAATCGTATGCTGCAATTATTTTAGGTTTCCCTTCGTTGAAACACAAGATAAACGTAATTGAATTTTTCGTCCAAAAATTAACATTCAAAAAATTCGCCATTGAATCAACGGCCATTTCGTCATCAGAAATTCCGCTCACGGCTCGCTATTTTGACAGATGACAACGAAGCGACAGCCGATCTAATTTTCAAATGAGTTCTTATAAGTTCAGTTGTCCTGATAATTTTAATAAATTAAAAAGCTAAAATTTACAAAGACGTGCTAAATATAATAAATTTAAGAGTCGTTCTGTCGTTAACATATGAAATTTCGTGACGCTGGATGTCGAAAAAAAGATGCAAAATGTGAGTGCGATTCTAATGAGATGAGATTTTCGTTCGCGTTCATTATTTTCCTTTTACTTAAACCATCCGTGTACAGTTGCATAGAAATGATGTTCGAGGCTGATGTCGTGTCCGTGCGGGAATTGGAAACAAATCTTGAGTAAGTGACTTTCAATATAATTCAAATCAAAATAAAATTGGTGGATAAAATTCAATCCGCAATGGCGGCATCAGTGCACTACGCATGGCAGTACACCCGTTAGATTCATTTTCGAGGGAACTTACTGATATAACAGCACAAAACGTTTAAATCGACCACAATAGAATTAAACTACTTTCTTCCTGAGTGAAACCAAGATCATGATAATGAAACAGTTTTTATTACGGTTAAAATGAACAAAAGCTGTCAATAATCTATGTCTAAGTAATCATCAATGTCCCATTGATCATCTTCATCTTCGTCGTTCAAATTATCGTAGTTCTTGCATTTTACATGGTCACAGTTTTTACAGACCGTCGTACATCGTAATCCTGCACCCTTACAGTTGCATCGAAGAGTCACACAGCCTCCTTTACAGCCACAGCGAATAGAACTTAACAGTGCTGAGGGTGCGGGTGGAAGATTAGTGAGTATAGGTGTATATCGATTGTTCGATTCTTTCCACCCATAATCCAATGGATTTAGTCCTTCACTTTGTTGCATCCACGTCTGAATTTGATAATACGCACGCAAACTATGATAAGCGGTGGCAGACTCAGTTGGTGGCAAACGCTTTGCAAGCACATTGGATGTCTCAGTGGCTACTTTCTCTTTGTACTTTTCAAAACGTAACCTGTTCAGCTTCTGCCCTTCTTTGCCTTTGAATAAAAGAACCATAGCTTGTTCCCCAGCCTGTATTATTTCATCTGATGTGGCCAACCGGTTACAAAATACCTCTGCTTGAGCTAAAATTTAGTTTACACCGAAAAACGTTAGTATATAGCTATATAGGTAAGGTCAACTATTGACTGTAAGTCCAATATTTACATAAGGAAATACATTCTTCATACAAACCTGCGAAGTGTTTGATGTCTAATCTGCTGTACAATGTTCCTTCACCAACTCCAAATATATGCGATGTAGACTGACACCCGCCAAAAGCATGAATGAACAGCAGCTGTTTTGACTTATCGGTGCCTAGCAAGTTCCGCATTTTTACGATGTCCCATAATCGCACGTTCAAGGCGGACTTGACTTTTTTCATGGACCGCAGATAAAGTCCGAAATTTGTATTTCTTGCATAGAAGTTCAATAACGTGAGAAGGTTCGTTTCTTCGCCCACAACAATGACATTTTTTTTCTGTGACATTGACGCTGCGGTCATGGCAATCAAAATATTAGCATCGCCAACAATGTCGAACACATTGCAGCCCGATTCTTTCAACTTTCTAGACAGCATCTTAATGAATGCATTTCGATTTTTAGCATTGTTCAGGAAGTTTTCTTTCTTAACTTTCAATTGAGTGTCACCGTTAAACGAAATTTCTGATCCACACACGCCTTTCATGTTTCGAATAAGTTTTTCATCGTTAATTGACGGGACTGTTTCAAGTTCATTCAAAATAACTGTTGCTGATTTTCCGTATCGTCTTGCAACAAATTCAATATATCTGCAATATTCAATTTTGTAGAGAAAATTTTCAGTTTTTACTTCTCAAAGCCTACCTTCTACAGATTTCATCAAATGTTTCCGCTTTTTGCCAACAAACTTCATTTATGACCCAATTCCCACTCAGAACATATTTGCACTCATCTAACGTCTCATTTTCAGAAGTTAGCCTTGAGCCATATTTTTTCCACAAAGTGTCAGCTAATGCAAATTCGTTCCCATCTCGTAAAAAACCTCTTTCATCAAAAAATACTGGCGGTCGCTGTGTAAGTTCATATTGCAAGATGCCCTCGAGGTCATCTTTGCTCCGATTATTTTGAACGAACAGCAGTCGTTGGAACAACACTTCCGGATCAATTTGAACGTTCTCGTCGTCGATTTGTACAGTATTTTTTGAGTTCATTAAAACGACTTGATCTTTTTTCCGGAAGACAAATGTTGACGAGTCATTTCCATTCATTTTTTCCAGTATTTTTATACCAATGTTTTCAGCGTCATTAGAATTGCAATTCGAAGGTGAAACAACTCCATCCACTATATTCCGTAGCCCGGTGATGTTACCAAAAACATTTTTCTCGTTCAAGTAATCGTAAAGAGTTTTAGTATCCAAGGCGTCTCTCTTTTTTCGTGTTAGTCCAAGTTCTTTATGTTGTTCACTCGCTTCTAGGACTGTGTGGCAAAAATTTTGCATTGCTTCGTTTATTGCTCCACAGCTTGGCATAGAATTTAGCCAAACTGTCCGTTGAATTTCTCCAAATCCAGTTCCACGCGTAAGACCTCCAGCGGACTTCAAGCTTCTCATTAACACCTAGAAACAACACCTTCATTTAACGACACAGTCATATACTCAGTTGTTAGCGAATCAATGACATAATACATAGACTGGCCTTCCCATACAAAAATACTGAAGCTATACTAACATCAAACCTATGTTCAATTTCATTGTCATTAGATGACCAGTGTTAATCCACACATAATAACCAGATAATGCTCGAATATGTCAGTTATTGAAATTCATTTTGATTTGTTCGGTGATACAAAAGCGGAGTATCATAAATTAACGCTGAGTTTTGCGTATGTTTGCTCTACTTTTACTCGGAAGTGCCAGTCTTTATGAAATGTCATTGTAGCGAATATGCAGGAAAATTTTTAGTAGAAGACTAAACTGGTGTACTGGCCAAAATTGATATTGAAGCTACTATAGAACTGTAAAACGGTGTCTCGTCGAATCGAGATGGAGTGAACTTCATTTACTACATCAGATCCGGGGTATCGTTTTGCAGTCTTTGTAGCATAGATCGTGCAACTTAAAGTTCCCTTCTACTGTCTCAACGACAAAAATTAGTATTACTGATTGAGTACCAAAGCTTTTGTCTTTATTCTATGTATTTTCAGCTGTTTTTAGAATTTTCTTTTTATACAGGTCTGCGTTGTTAATGAAGTATCGAAGTTAACCTGTTCTATTATTAAATCGTCTGGAAGTCCACCCCAGTATCGATTGGTTCTTCGCGTCACAAAATTGCCATCATCGAGAAACTGGAACACATCGGGATTCGATTTCTTTAAAGCGTCCATGTCTTGGAGATAAATCTTTATACTCTTAGTATAATTGTTATGGCCTGCAGCGGGGAAAAACGGCAACATCTTTTTCACGGTATTTAGATGTAGCTGAAAACTGGCTAAAGCAAAAAAAAAAGATCGTGAAAAGATCAAGAAGAAACTACGAAATGTTATTTAACCTATGCGATCAGCTCGAACATTTGCCTTGAATAGGTCTATCATTTGCAAATATTGTATCCACAACGCGCAAGTGCCCCCTTGCGCTTTTAATTTATTTTTTTCTTGTGTCAGTTTATCATCCATTTGAACAAGCTTCGTGTTATTGTTAAGTTCCGAAGCTTCGATTGTTTTGTTAACGATGCTCTCGTACAAGTACACTGTAAATTTTATTGAAATTTATTTTTTTAACGCTAAATAATATTAATTATAGAATTTTGCAAATCGCGTATAAAATAGTTATTTGTTCACCGAGGGGAGAAAATAGAAAATCCCAACAGGAAAGAAGTTTGCGAAAACCGATCGAGTAAGGAAATTTCTATTTTCTCAACGCTCTTTTCTGCATAGATGAAAACCGTTGAATAAATAGAAATTTCCTCACCTGAATTTCCGCTGTTTTAGTTTTGAAAAATGGTTAACCAATTGATGTGTCTATTCTGAGAATAAAGGTGGGCTGAGCAAAGATGAAAAACATTGTTTACCTCTAGGTGAGAATACTAAATTCGAGTCGAGTCGAGTTAGAATTTCCTATTCTCACCTAGATGTAAGGAACAGACACATCAATTGGCTAATCATTTTTCAAGACAAAAGCAGAGCGGAAATTCAGTTAAGGAAATTTCTATTTACTCAACGCTTTTCATCTATGCAGAAAAGAGCGTTGAGAACATAGGAATTTCCTTACTTGCATCGACGAAACGTAAACAAAATGTCATCGCATTTCAGTAGAGAAAATAAGGGGATTCACCCCGCTTGTATGAAAAATATTTTTTTACAAATTGACTATGATGTTCAGAGAGAACTAAACACTTAAATTCGCCGTATCGTTGTAATCTAAATTTATTTGATTGTAAAAATAAAGAAGAAAATAACAAGCAAATCATAGGATTACCTATAACTGATTTCTCACTCTCGTCGAATAAATCTTTACTGATAATGCCATTCAAAGCAGCATATAATAGGAGATGACCACGGATAGCGCGAGCTATGGCCTTTCCACATAGCATCTTTATGACGCTATTAGGAGCATAAACTTGTTGCAATATTTCTTCTAACCCGGATCCGGTCATCAAGTATCCGATACAGCCTAAGTAGCTCATTTTCATATGAAATCTCCCGAGCATCAAGACTATTTGCTTTAGGATACTTGATTCAGGCTCTATTTCTATGATTGACCTCGCCTTCCAATAGAGTGGTTGGTCAAAAGTGAGGACCGGCGTACTACCGTTATTTAATGCTTGCTTCGTTACAAAGAACATCGTTGAATAGAGGCACGTAAGACTGGATGAATTTAAGTCGATCATTGGTAAGAACGAAATTGTTGGCTTCGTAGTATATGAACCAGTACTTATTGCTTGCATAAATCCTGACCAACCTGGTCTATCTGGAACAGCTGGCCACGACAATGTCCATAGTAAATCTAATTTGCCAAATGCATCATAGATGGTAGCCGGAGCCAGTTTACTGTATTTAATGCCCATACTCAATTCATTGTCTTCGGAATAGGGAATGATCTCAACACCATTAATTTCTCTGACGTCATCCATAGTGGCGTTAATTCGGCGAATTTTCTTTTCGATTATATTTTCAGTTGCTTGATCGATCGATATTATCCCCATTCCATGGAATGTGCCCTTACCATCCAGGGTACACAGATTATGGTCCACATTATCAGCAACATATTTCGTGACTTTGTTTGTAGAAGATGATTGTCGATCGTCTATTTGATTGTTGGTGATAGAGGCGCAATATTTGAACTTACGCACCTCTGCGTACGAGCAGCAAAATCCCAGACTGTGCAAGGTGTCAATCAAAAATCGTGATGCTGTTAAAACACTAATTTGAATACCAAGACCAAGTTGAATTGGAGACAGCAGACATCGTGGTCGGCAAATCTGAATAATTGCATGACCAATCGACACGATTCTTGTGGTTTGATCTGTTTTATGTTCTCCAAAAATTGTCGCCAAAAAAATTTGCAGGGACTTAGGTATGAACGATAAGCCCGAATCCAATGATGATATTTCGCTCGGTGCGGGGTACGTGTCCTTGTTGGTCTTAATAGATTTGATTTCCTTTAAAGCAATATTTGCAGCATTTTCCATAACTTTGTTGGCATCTTGAGACTTTGTTCCATAAGATTCGATTATGATCTTTTCACTGATTTCTCGCATCACGACAATATCAGACAATCCATTACGACTTAGGAATAATATTCGATCACCGAAATGTTTAACGAGTTTGTCTTTGAGGTATCGAATTGTATAAGTTTCACCGCCAGAAAATTTTTTAAATATCGCACTTAGATCACTGGTCGAATATGGCTCGTTACTGCTTTCAAGGAATTCAACCAATTTCAAAAACGATGCATGCAACTGTTCATTAACTGGTGCTCCCTTTTGTACCAAACTTTGTCCATTCAGCTTATTTCTACCAGTTCGGAAGTTGACATTGCATTGTTGATGGTAGGTACCATTTGCAGCAACAAGATCTGGATGGCTTTCAATTCGTTGGGAAATTTCCGTGGACCATTCATCATTTCTTTCTGTTATTATACGAACAATTGTTTCGCGAAAACTTATAGCTTTGACATGGTGAATGATGTTCTTCGACGTTCCAGTTGGAGAAGATTTGATTTGTTCTCCACAGAACAGACAGCTTTCGCTAAATGAAAGCGGACTCTCATCATCAATACCATTTACAGTCGACATTTTTGAACATTCTTTCATACGCTTCTTTCGACATTTCTCATGGATCTATAGTACAGAAAGGACACAAGGACATAGACAAAGATTGCGAGCATTCCAAACAAAACAAACGTAAAATATGCAGAAATAATGATCACCTTGTCTCCCGGTGATGGGATTTCATCATTTGGAAATAATGCTCCACCTTTAATCAAACCGTTGCATCCTTTTTGAGTGAGGGTTGTTAATTTTTCATCTATTGCAAATATCTCCAGACAGAATTTGCAAGTAGCCATTTCGTTATCACAACAAAACATAACATAAGTGTGGTTAAGATTTATACACAAATATCTTACCGTGCTCACGTCAAACATTGAATATACCGGCCGCTCTCACATGTATCAATATTTTTGACATTCAATAAGGCGGAATTTCAAAAATGAAACTTTTTTTTGAGATTTTATTTTTTTTTAATTTTTTGCTATTTCAGACTTTATTGAAGAAGATAACTCAATGAAAACTATATGTAAAGTAATGTAATGCTAGAAAATATAGGATTTTTGAGGTTTGCTTTTACTTCAAGCGTTCTATGGAAAGGAAATTATTTTTCCGGGACTATAATAGAAATAGAAGAAACGTTTAGATCGTAAGTACAAACACTTTTTATTTTGTATTTTCAACAGTTTGTTTTACATAAATAAATCTCTTTATTACTCTCTTCTAAATTTATATTTTGTTGAATTTAATTTCATTATATTGGATGACTCGCTGTCTTAAGATTAGGTTAGTGATAAAAAAAAACTTTATGAAAATCTACGACTTTATTGCACTCTGCATTTTATTTGCTTTATTGGAAGAACGTAATTCTATAACTTTTGTTCATGGACTGAATTGAATACGACGGTGATGTTGCTTAAGAGTGATATAAGAAAGTTTTCACACATTTCGATTCAGGTGAGAATTTCTCAAAATTGGTAGCCACAAAGCAATGAAAAGTGAATCTGTATTTTAGTAGCAACTTAAAAAAGAAGTTAAGAAGAAAAAACTTTTGTATTTGCTCCAATATCTCGAATTACAATTTTTGTATATGTTCCAAATTCTTTACAGAAATCCAAACTTAAATTTAATGTTAATTAAACTTGTCTCATCTATGGGCTATGACAGGTACAGGATTTTTATTTAGGTTTTCATTGACTTCAAATTTTCTATTGTCACGTCCAATGCCAAGTGAAAATGAAGACTATTTTTTCTCTGTTTCCCGATTCGATTCATTTTATTTGCATAGGCAGGATGTGCAGATAAATTCACCACTCACAAAAACAGTAGAACAGTGAAAGTGGAAGGAAGACAATTTTCGTCAAAATATTGAAGAAAAAGAGAAAAATCAAATCGTTTGATTAATCAAGAGAGTCTAAAGACTCGAAACAGGTCAGCACTTCGCAACACATCTGACAAAACACTCAGCATACTAGTAGAAGCGAAACTTAAACGAATTGAAATTTCATTCAAATATTACAATTCTCTAATGTCAGATGTCCGTTGTCGGCGATAAACTATTCATTTAACAGTCGCCAAAAAATCTCTGAAAAGTGCTCCTTTATAAACACATTCCGATGATGTAGTTTAAAATGTCAACAACTTGTACAGGTGATAACAACTACTAGGCTAAGAAACTTGTTCCCAATAACTGATGAGAAAACTATCGACAGTTGGATGCAGCTATACGGAAGTTTTTTCGTTTATATTTCTGGTCTTTCTATATTTTTGGTTGTAATTTAGTGCTAGTTAATGATCGCAAATCTACGCATTGTATTGTTGTTATATGACATTCGATTTTCGACTGTAAATTGCAGTTTTGTTTGTAAGTAGCAAAAAGTAAGGAGCTGTTCGTAAATGACGTCTACCGTAAGGGGGAGTAATTGTCTCAAAATCTCGAAAGCAATGGACAGCTTTTAAAGCAATGGACAGTCGTTAAAGCAATGGACAGCTAACAGCAATTTCGAAAGTCCAAAATCAGGTGCAATTTACTTTTGAGATATCAGCAAAAATACCCTAAAGTCCAAAATGGCGGCCATTGTTTTAAGTCAACAAGAACAGCAGCTCCGCTTTGGGGCTGTTCACATATTACGTCACGCTTTTTTTCCACTAGATGGCCGAGTACTTCGTCTCGACTTAGGATCACTCTATGCGCTCTTATTCCTATGATACGATTTTGAAAAACTTTTTTTTCCTTGATTGGTGTAGTCAATACCTCAAGAGCACGTACAGGAATTGTATTTCATTCACTGACATGACAGTAGCTTTTGTCGCTTTGTCGCTCAGTTAATCCTGTCAAAGTTAACTGAGATTATATTTTTCACGACCAATTTTGTTCGTGAAGAATTAATTATCAGTAAAAGTTGTCATTTACGATGTCAATTCATCAAAAATAATGTTGAAAAATTAGTGTTCAAATAGTGAAATAGTGCGCTAAGTGCGCGAAAAAGGTTTTTTCGCACAACAACGAACGTGAGGTATCAACAAGGTATCAGTGAAAACATCTTCATTAATATCATGGCATCATGGGCATGATTATGGCCCGGAATTGCGAAAAATTTTTTACATTGTGATGAGAGTTGTCAAGAATTTGTATCTTTGACTCAGCGCGTTTACTGAGCGGTAAAAAATGGAATTCCTGTTCGTGTCCCAATACTCATAGTCGTTTGCGCTACTTATCAACTTATTTACGAGCAATATTGCCGGAAATATATGCACGAAACTTGAACCAGACATACCTCGTATAAATACCACCAATTCAACCACATTCCTGGATCCACTCGACCAATTTTGCTGATCTTCCAACTTAGACTAGCATCTGTCGATTACAAATCGAGGAAAAGAAGTCCCACTAAGATTGAGTTCGTTAAATGGCGATCCTTTCAATCGCCATAAGTTATTACTGAGAAGGTCTTGCCAAACAGGTAAAAAAAATTTCACCACGTCAAACCCGGCTGTGGTGAGTTTCTTTTTGTTTAGTAGAGCAAGACTACATACTGTTGTGGAGGTCACCTCGATACATATACGCGGGTTACTCCCCACAGCTGACGATAGTATGGCGGATTTCATACAAAAACTCACCTACTGTGATGACTAACGCCGTGATGACTTTTTTTGTAAGTAAAATCACCAAAGGTTTCCGTGTATCTAATAAAATGGCGATCGAGGTGACACCTCCACAGCAGTACCTGAAAAAATGGCGAATGGCAAGACCTACCTTTGATTTTTCTCACATATTACGTTGACAGCTGGCAACTTGACGGAGTGAAAAGTGCGGAAAACCATTTCAGCTCTTAAAATACGAAGATGGCAAAAGTGAAATTTTGGAGTGAAAGCACAATACTGAAGTCGTTGTAATGATGGAGGGGCAGAGACTTTTTTGTCGCTGACTTGGCATCTCTCTGAGCAATCACAAAAGGGTTTTGCCCTTACGTATTAATCAGGGATTCGAGTTGGCCGGGCGACAAACGTAAGAGGGAAAGCATAAGAGTCTCGTACTTCGTACGGTGACAAAACGAAACGGGAATTTGGAAACATTGAATTCAGGCATTGGCGCGACTAAAAAATTTGATGTGGAAAAGCAGCCGATTTGGTAGCATAAAAACAATGAAAATTATTGTTCAAATAGACTTTCAAACTTAAATTGACATTCGACTTGCAGTATAATCTGCAACGAAATTTGAAAACTTTTTTTTTTGGGTGGTGTACATTACGAAGAGGAATTATTGTCAATGAAACGCTCAACGAAAAACATTTTACAAAAAACAGAACAATCCGAAAAGAAGAAAAAAAATGTTTTTTTTTTACAAAACATTGTAACGAGAGCTCAATTAACTTAGACTACAACATACAGGCAGTGCATGCCCATATTTAAGGCACCCTTTCAACCATTAAATAACTTTGCGACGACGACACAACAAACCTGGACGTGATGACGACTGCACCACACATTTTTCGATTAACTTGGGCAAGTCAATCGAATTTTCTACGTCTGTTTCTTCTTTTGCTGATTCGGCGACTTTCGTGCTTGTTGTTGGGAAGTGGTTGTCGGTCGATCACCGGAACCGACAATCTCATCATGTTGTGGCCGATTCGGATTCACGCGTTCATAGACCAACACTTTGTTGCCGATGCGTTCGGTTACGGGATACTAATCAATGGAAAATTACAGAAAATATTTGGAATCGTTATCGATAGTGCTTGGTGTGATCTTACATCCGCATGGGCCAGGGCATGGATTTGCTGATAGTCAACCAGAATTTCCGGCAATTTTTCCACCAAATTGTCGAACATTATCAAATGGGTGGGCGTTGCCGATTTCGGATAAACGGGAATATGCGATCGATACCATGCCAATGGATCTGCATAGAAATGGTCGGCTTCGTCGACATAGTTGTCTTGCTGGTTGAAGTTTGGTTCGCATGTCAGAAAACGCATCGTAACATTTTGATGAATGTGACTGAAATACGGCGTCGAATGGCATGGCATTAGGAACAGCAATTTGGCACGATGACCATCCTCATCTTTGTATTCTTTGGCAATTTTGGCTAGATGTGGCATCACGTCAACCGTTCCCTTTTGATG
>JANTFA010142253.1:0-12074 GCA_026413405.1 Phytosciara flavipes | reverse complement strand
GTTGAAGTGAATGAAAAGAGAAATCTTTCGAAGCTGATTAGTAACAGAATTTGGTTACGTGAAGAGCGGTTGCAAAAAGAAATCGCAGTTTTTACACGTTATTTTTAATCGACGAAAAACTTTATTCTAAGCAAAAACTTGTCAACAAAATGCAGCGATTTTTGATAAGCGCGTCAATGATTAGAAATGTCGATACTCGTTTAGTTCTTGCTGCAGAAAACCCCATATCGCAGCTGCAAACGACCTCACATAAATTTTGAGCGACTTACTTGGGTCGATTTTGGGTCGCTTCTTGAGAACAAAATAAATTTCATAAAAGAAATCTGTGTATTTAAAAGAGCTGAAACCTGAACCAAACTGTTTTACTACCTAGCACGAAAAACATTAAATTTTGTTCTATGACTTTTATTTTTGAGCCCTAGAACGGCCCTAGCTAGGGTATATGTGAGCCGTCGAACGCAAAATTCAAAGTGGTGTCAAAATGAAGACACATATTAGAGCCCAATGAAGAATGTAATTGAAAAATAAAGATTTTATTGGAAGTTGAAAATAAAATTTTGCAATGTCATCAACAATATATTATGCGAGAAACCTCAACTAGACCCCGAAAATTGCACTAGCTCGACCAAATCTCTGGGTGGCTCGACCGATTTTGCTCATCCTTGAATTTAAACTAGCATTTGAGCAAATCAGGGTAAAAAGTCCCATCAAGATTGGTTACTCACGTTTATCGTTGTGACTGACAGACATTTTTAGACCCGTACGAAGTACGAGGTTCTCATGCCTTTATTCTTACATTTGTAACACATCGATTTCAAACGCCGTAGTAAGGGCAAACCTTCTGGGGTCACCCGTAGATGCTAAATCAGCATTGAAAAGAAATGCCCGTGTGTCTGTCTCTCTGTCATCACGATAACTTGAGTAAAACGAAACCAATCTTAATGGGACTTTTTCCATCGATTTTTCATCGAAAAAGCCAGGCTAAGTTCGAAGATGAGCAAAATCGGTTAAACCCAACCGAAGTTATGGTCGAATAGTGCTATTTTCGAGGTCTGGTCGAGGTTTATCGGATATATTACCAGCGGTATTGCTCTCGGAAAGTATTGATTACACCAGGAAAAAATGATTACCAAAATCTGATTTTGGGCTCGGAAGTTAGAACCCATAGAGTGGGCCTGGTTTGAGCTACATGGCCGTACAGTGAAGGTAGAGTTTTTTGTCGATATCTCGAGTAAATTTCATTCGATTTTGGTAAAAAAAATTTTTGTTTGAAAGGTAGTGATGGCGGTAAAGCGGAAAAACTGTTTTCGGTGACCTAAGAAAATGGCTTATAGTGTTTTTGTATTTTCAGGTAAATGTCACTTGACTTTGATGAATTTTTTATAGAATTCAGTTTATAAATAAGACTTCGGACGAGGCTTTCGAAATAGCTGTAAGCATTTTCAACAAAGGATAAGTTTAAAAAAAATGATTTAAAGATAAGAGAAGAGAGCAGTACTATAGACAACTAACTATACGCCGTCCTCTACTCGTCTGGGTCCCCCTTATGTTTATTATGTTAATTTGGTATCTAGGGGTGACCACAGTAGGTTTGCCTTTTGAGTTCGACGTCTTAAAAACGTAAGAGTGAAAGCATTGGGCCCTCGTACTTCGTACGAGAAAATCCTCAAAAAAACGAAAGTTTTGACTAAAATCTGCAACAAAGACAAATATTACTGGTCCTAATTTCCCGAATAAAAAAATGTTTGAAACGTGTCAAAAGCCCCAATCGATCGAATTAAGACTTCTCAGTGAGATTTTTCATACAAGATTTTCATAACAGCTCGGTGAGATGTCTGTTTCCGTTCGATCGAAGCTAAAGTGAGAAATTTTTTCACCATAAAGAAAGTGCGCCAAAAATAATTACATTTTTATTGCATTTTTGGTCAATTGAACGCTACCACGACCACCATACATAAACTGGGCGTCAAAACTAACGTTTTTGCGTTTCTTTTCGAAATTGAAGCGCACCTACGATGTGAATTAAAATTTGGTCACTGGGACAATTTGCAGAAAAGTTGTTTTTTACCATACGTGAACTTGGACTGCTTCTACAACCGTACCGATTAGGCCGCCAATCAAGAAGCAAACAAATTGACAAATTAGCAGTGCAATGACTAAAATGGTCAGCTTTTTGGTGCTCAAATTTTCCAAAATTGTTCCGGTCATTTTGTCGTTAAAATGAAAACGGATTCTTTAGTGCAACTTTATTACACGTGGTCTATGTTGATAAGTTAACATGAGCTATAAGCTTTCTAACGATCGCAAACAGGACCCCCTTTACAACGAGGTGAGGTTGTTCTACTGCGAAGTGTTGCATTTTACTACCATTTTCGGTTATTTCTGAATCGAACTCTTTTAATTTCGTCTAAAATTAGCTAAAAAATCTATGTTACGTGACTTTGAACAGCATGGAACTGAACATGCTGGTCGCGTGTCATTGTTACCACCATCAATAACGTGTTTTGTATCCGTGACAAATATACCCTTCAAGTGCGGCCAATTAACTTTACTGTATGGCTTCTTTGATTTAATTTTTGGTTCACGTTTCAAAAAATAAAAGTGTAAAAATAACATGACACACCGCACCGTGGACATGATTCAGCCCCACGACTGGATGACATTTACAGACGACCACAGATTACTACGAATAGCACATCGAACATAAATGTGATAGAGATATACATAGTACTTCTGCCTACCCAATACCAGGAAGGCCAGTACTTCACCACTAATACGCCGGATTTCTAAATTGGAACAGATTCAGTGTAAGTGTATCCAACCAGATCTAGACCGTATGGTTTCATGTTCAATAAATTAAGAAAATTTAAGCTGAGCATCTCTGAGGGCGCCAATTATGCCATTTAGTCACATGTGGTTTAGTTGATTTAGTCCAAAGAAGTGGTGTCGAAATGAAGGTTTTAGAACCCAATGAGGAATTTTGCACATGTTTGTCAAGTCTTCAACTTTATTTTTCAATTGCATTGATATATACGCCAGGCTAACCTGGCTAAGGTCGTCCTAGAGCTCAGAAACAAAATTTCGTAGAACAAATGATTTCCGAAATGGCAAATGGAACGCTTATGAGAGTCGAAAATGGGAGTAGGCTCCCGTTCTATAAGCCAACCATGTCCGTTTATGTCATACTTCTCTTCATCCATTTGTGATGATGAAGTTTATGGTGAAAATGTTTTTGGTAATAAAATCTCATAGAGGCATCTAGTCCGTCTAGTCTCCGAGTTTCACCTATTTTATTTGCATGCGAAATTTGAAACTATTAAGAATTCGAGTCAGACACGATTAATTTCTCATTAAAAGTGTTATCCAAGCGCATGGCCTTCTGGACACACACAAATATTTTAAATTATGCCACCGAAAGTTATGCAAAGACGAATTTAAAAACAAAACAAAAAATGAAACAAAAATAGCTTCTGTGTGTAATGCAACTACCTCAGTTCATAACAGACAAATTGAATTAAAAATTCAAACCACGGTCCTACCGTCCATACCATTTTGTATAAAAACCGCGATCATCGAAACAATAGTTATCAATCTCATCGTTGACTTCAACTCAAACAACAAACCAACAGTTTCATTTCAAAAAATCAAAAATGATTTCCCAGTGCATTGTAAGTGAAATTTTTACTTTACTTTCGCTTGTTAAACGTTCTAGAATAAAGAGTAAGATTTAACGGATTCTAATCTCTGATTCAGGTTTTCGTCGTTATCGCATTCGCAGCCGTACATGCCGCAGTCATTCCAGCAGCTTATGTTACACCGTACGCATCATCTTATAATGCACATACCGTGAACCATGCCGTCGCTAGTCCATTGGTTCAATCAGCACCTTTGGTAGCAGCCGCTCCAGCAGTTGTCTCATCACCATACGTGGCGTCACCATATGTTGCATCGCCATATGTTGCATCCCCGTACAGTGCATACTCAGCTTTGCCATACAGTGCGTATCCTTATGTGATTTAAGAGAAAAACAGAAAAGCAACAACAACACACAACAATTATGTAACATACAAAACCAAACGGGACGGACGACGCTGACCGACTATATTTGACTTTACGAAACAAAATTTGTACGCTGTGACGCATATTATATTTGAATAAAAGTAAAAAAAACATTTTGGGAATGAAAAGTGAAATTTTATTGAATTCCATTCAATTGGAAACCGTAGGAGTGCTCACTGCTTTTTTGATGATGCGTTTTCTATTCCAATCACCGGGGCATACCGAATTTTCAATCGATAAAGTCTGTACGTACAAACAGCGGTTGGTTACAGAAAATTGTGCTTGAAACGACTCAAATTAACACCGACGAAAATAGCTTTCGAATAATCAACCCTTAATTACAACTCTACGCACTGTGCTCTGTAGTCAAATATTTTCACGACATAAAAGAACTATTAAGATCGGATGTTAAACTGTTAATATTCACGTGACCTTATACTCGTATCGCCTTGTTCCATCACAGCGAAGTTCAATAAAATTTAACGATGACGCCTTCGGAATCACGTTTCAAAGCTGTCAGGAAATTATTATCGATGGAAAAGGCTAAATTTTAAACGAAAAGCATGTTTCCTCGAATTAAAAAAACACCTCAGAGTGCAACCATCTAAACGATTATGGGAACGTGTAACTTCCATTTTTGATGGATGGAAATCGAAAATTATTTGCTAAATTTAGGGTTGCAGCAAGTTAGTTGCGTCCGACGATAATCCCTCCGGTCAAAATAGAAATTATTCGTTCAAACAGATACAAATCCACACGTAAGGTTACTTTTCACTCGCGGTACACCGTGGGGTGCTTCAAATCAAAAATATTCAAATCGTACTGGTGGGTTAATATACAATGTTGAAACTAGAGAAGTATGGAGCAGACGCTGGCTGCGACGTTAGTCTCGTACAATCTCGTATCTGGCATCTAGTGCATACGTAACTCTTATTACTTACTCAACCCTAGTGTGACCGCATACCTAGTACCTTTATCTAGTACATACAAACAGTACATGACTAATTCCAAGACCTGTTCATATGGGAAAAATTTTATTGGTTGCAGTGATTGTGCTTGGATGTGAGTGGTTCCCTCTGTTGGATTTATTAAATGGTTACGTCAGCTGGGACTATGGCGGTAAGAGTTTGAAAAGTAGAAGAACGGTCAATGCTGTGTAAGTATGGAACAAGCAGGTAATTGTCAATACATTGAAATGAACAAAAATTTTGGAGTTAGTCCAACTGCATGCTCGTGCGACGGTTGTTGTTAGTTATTGCTTATCGAACTGTAATATATAAGTGCAAACGAAACGAGAGGCGTCCAAGCGCTGCTGACGGTAAAAATCAAAGGTTGACTGAAACCTCTTATGAGGTGTAAAGTTACCTCTGAGGGATACTTGAAGCTTATGGCTTATGGTTATAGCTTTTGAAAAATGGTCACAACTAGGAATGGAACTAGCTCCCAGCTCTTAGAGTTGAGTCTGAGTCTGTCCTGTGATGAACGAAATTGATGAACATTATCTGGTCTACTGGTGATCTGCTTTTGAATGAATTAAACATGCTCTAAAAAAAGCTTATGGATTTAGACATATTTTGGTTCAAAGTTTGTTAGTCCGAGGACAACGTCATGGACACATTTCGTCCTTGCCTATAACTTTGTTGGTAACTGTGAACCTTGCGGAACGAGCTGAAGGCGAATGAAGTAATCACAAGAGCCAAAACATTAACTTCTAATGTCACAAACAGTGGCGTGTAGAGCACTTCACCGTGCATGAAAAGTTTTTCGAAACACATACTATATGGAAGCCCACACGAAGTCCAAGCTCAAAAAATTTATGCAGCTCTAAAGTAGAGCCCTCACTCCAAAGTCCTACATTTACTCAAGTTATTCGCAAGAGATTACTGAGGGCGAGGGCCGAGTAGCGGCCTCAGTTTCAGAGCCTAAACTCAATTTTGTTCTACCATTCGTTCTCCATTTAACTTTCGAATGAAACAAAAATGGGAGGCGCTCAAAATTTTCTCAATATAAATGCAAAAGAAACATTTATGGTCATTCCTAACGAACACTTCAACCGCTCTAGCTTATGACCCACTGACCCTATTCCAATAAACTTGTTCACCTGGATTGGTATCGTCAGTTCCTATCATTTTTAATTCTATTTACACTTTCAACATTGATCAAATGCTGAAACACTTGAAAGGTCCAAGGCTCAATTTTGAATATTTTTTAGGGAAATTATTGGAATCGGATGCATTGTCCTCACCATCTGCTTCGAATTCCGATTGTTACAATCGGCATATCAAACGTAATAGCCCTTCGTTCTTCGTACGGGAGTAAAAAACACATTTTGTTTGTCTGTGATTTGTTTGCCAGATGTTATAGAACCATAGCATAAATCACACTTCACTGTTCGAATAAAAATGCAATCAACATGTAGATTAGGCTTTGCAATAAATAAAAATTGAAATCAAGCGAAACGTAATTTATTTTATCGCAAACAAGGCACTGAGCATTCAGAATGGTGCACTTTGTACTCGACGTTAGAATAATTGCTTGATTTTCAGTAGCAACATTGCAAAACGAATGAAGTAAAAGATCTTACTCACTGATACCCCGTGCAACGAGTCGTTCTATATGAGGAAGAACGATATGTCTGATAGACAGTTGCGTTTTCCTGATACATCAATTCGACAAAATTTATTTTTCTTGTGAGATGTTCCTGTGTACGAAATGTATAAAAACGAAGTGAAACCATAGCCTTCCTTTTACAAAATCTAACATACAAAGGTATTTCATCTTCTAATCGAAGGTTTTTCGACGAAAAAATTGAAGGTTGATTTCCTAGAATCAAGAAAATGTCATCTTCGTTTACATTTCGAAGGAGGGTGCAGTTCCCTAGAATCGGCCTTTTTGGTACATTTCATAACTAGGATCAATGAAACTGCTTTCTTAATTACATTTCGTAGAAGGGGAAATTCCGTTTAATGAAACAAGACCCATTTCAATTACATTTTGAAATAGGATGCATTCCCTCTAGTATCGAATAAACAAATGGTTTTTTGGTTACATTTCGTAGAATTCTTTAGGTTCAAACGAAACACAATTTCTTTTACCCTACCAACGGCCCTACTTGTATTGTTTATTGGAAAATCTGGTGGTTAACATCGAATTTTTCGGAATTCTCACATTCATTTGTTGAAATTTGTCAGTTCGATTTCTAGGAAAATCCTTGAAAAGAAAACCAGAACGACGCTCTTTCCATAATGACATTAGAGGTGGTATTCATATAGTGCGCACTCTTTCTTGAGGTGTTTGAAAAAAGCGTACAGTGAACGTGAATGCTCCCTCTCCCTTAGTGACAAAACTCTTTCATCGGTGGCTTAGTGGGTAAAAATATCTTCCGGATAGGCACTAGACTTTCAGAAACGACAGACGTATCCCAATTATATTCGTCGAATTTGTTACTTCGTTTGTTGGAATTACTCCGTTTTGTTCGATTCGAGATCTTTTACTTCATTTTTTAACATAAATTTTTGTAAATAAAGAGGAATGCTATGCCAAAAGATTCGCTATAACCATTCATCATTGTCAATAACAGATGTCTACCACATTTCTGAATGGTCAATGGAGATATCCAAAATTGACTCCACAAAAATGTGTGTAAACGGAGTTACGAATCCAAGCTAGCTTGATTTAGTGAAGTTCATTACATAACGTCAAAATCTTCTTCCTCTACAAATTTTAATTTATTAGAATGTCACAAACGGCAAGGAGCCCTGCTGATCTATTACTTCGTCCGCCAGAGCATTTCCAAAATATTGATGTTATATCTTTTACTTCAATTCTTGTAGCAAAAAATTCATTTATTTTTACTTACCTAAGCGGGTTTTGGCTGATTCCCCAACTCAACTCCACCCTGATCTATCTAAGGCCGAACATCTCCATTGACTGACACCCAAATTTCGCGAATCTTCTTCCACATTATCCGACCACTTCTTCGGGGTCTCTGTTGTTGTCAAAACGTTTCTCGAACACTATCTTCGGCATTCGGCTGCGATCCATACGTCCAAATCGATGTCAGTAATTTAAGCTCAAAGCAGTTGAGCATCGACTATTGTCTTTGCGCTATGGACCATGTTGATAAAAGATGTATAGCCGTACGTAGCAGGTGGTCCCTTATTGATCTACATTATAGCAGACAAAATGTCGCTACAAACTTTCCAAATGTCTTACAACATGTCCGCCCGAATAAATCCATTCAGAAAGCACTCAGTTTCATGCGATCTAAATTCTAACCGAAACGGACATCTGATCAATCGAAAACTAAATAACAATTTAAACCAGTCATAATTTTTGAAATATCTACACTTCAGCTGGGGAATGTTGTGCAATAAGTTGGTTGAATTTATAAATTTTCGTTTGTTAACGTCATAAATATTGCAACGTTTAAATAACACTTATACCATACCATGCCTCTACTCGTATCTAAAAAATACTTTTTTTTCTGTAAGAAATTGTATCACATTTGAAGTCACTGCACGCTGCATTTTGCATAACCAGAGAGAAAGAATCGATGTGTGTTACAAGTTAAATAACAACGTCGCCGAACTAAAGTGCAAAAAGATAAGTTCCAGATTTATTGTTAAAATATTTATATTGCGAACTAAATTTCAATTTATTTACCTTTTGGCACTCTATTACAATAATGTGCCTACGATTCAGCTCGACTCTGTTCGACAACATAAACATTATATGTCTCGCATTGTAATACATACAACTAGGTTAAGAATACGGACAGAATACGTGTTTCGTTACAGCAAAATCAAGCCATTGATAAAGTTTTTGGATGAAAAAGTTATCATTTTCTCAGAATCACGTTATTACGAGTCATATGTCACATCATATCCTATAATGTTCTCTCTTTATGTAAGAAAGTTCACAAAAGCGAGACTCTGTAAGAAGCGTGAGCATTGTCTACGAAGTCATAAAAATGAATTCGGTTGTATCGAATTGTACATATATTTTACAGCCAGGAGCACGTGGAATGTGTAAGCTGAATGAACGGTTGCACACGTTTTCAAATATTTGTCACAGATTTACAGGTAATACAAAACGCGAAAATGTGATTTATGATGCCGTGCTTTTCTTTTGAATTCGATGGCGAATGGCGAATGAAATTGTGCGAAACCAGGTTTAAAGGCTATGGATTACGACGGTGGTGTGTTGAATCAATAAATTTGATTATTTAGGTAAAACTGCTGTTCCTTCGTCTCCTCATTCATTTCGGTGGCTTCACCCTTAAATTTTCACTTTTGGTTATTCATTATAGCGCAGAGTCTAGTAATTATGTTGAAGATGTTTTTCAAATTGAATTATGGCAACATTTTCAGACTCGTTAGAAGTACGAGTGCCATATAGAGGTTCACTACAGCGTTTGTGACCCGATGAATTCGTATCCCTTGCCACTCTAATTTCACATTTTAAATACCGTCGAAGCTTTTTTGAACTTATTGACGAAAAGTAAAACTTTCGTTGCCAAAAATGTTATACGCAACTCGGTGAAAAACGATTTTTTAGGCACACGATGTGGACTGTCACACATCTGCTCATCTGATACATGCATGTATTTGATGTCATATGAGTGAAGTTTTTTCCACTGATACCCTTCATACGTTCGAACATCTAAAATCTGTAATAAACCGTCGAATTGTTACAAATAGAAATCTTGTCGAGGAAAGAGAGATAAAAAAGAATAACTAAAACTGATATGATGATTTGAGTGCACTTACTTTTTCGGCTCTACAACCCATTAGGGGTCATTCAAATAGTGCGCACGCTGTCAAGGGGGGAGGGGGAGTCAGACCAAAGCGTGCGCTTCATACATTTTGAAAAATGTTTCCATGTATTTTCGCGTGCAAGGGGGGAGGGGGGGGTCTAAAAATCGTCAATTTTAGCGTGCGCACTATTTGAATGGCCCCTTAGGGGTTTTGGTCTTCTCTAACCGGACCTATCCGCGGCTAGCGATTCCCAAGAGACGTTCTTAAATTTAACAGGGCTGCACCAGGGCATTTGGTCAACCTGCATTCCTCTTCCCTTCCGGTTCGGTCTTCAATATTTTCTTTGGAAGACGATTTCCATCCATCCGTTCCACATGACCGAGCCACCACCGTAGTCTATTCAGTTTGATGATCCTGACTATGTCCGGCTCTAAATGGAATGAACGGATGTAAAATTACACTGTTCTGTTGATATCTCTTGTTTTGTCATCAAGTAAGCCTCCTTTATCGATCTCATTCACTTCCGCTCCAATCCGTGTTTGTACCCTAAACTGCAATTTCAGCAGAAATCGTACGAGACCTTCATTATTGCTGTTTGAACAGAATATTATTCAGAAATTCAGTAATGATTTGAAGATACATTGTTGCAGAGGATGTATGCCTTTTATGGGCAATTGGCATACGCCGTACACTACTCGCACGGGTCTTTATGCATCTTTTTTGTTGAAAAATTGTAACACTCCATAGATGCGTTAAATTAACGACTTCATTGTAAAATATTCTCCTATTTCGCTTTGATAACGAAAGCGTTGGAAAATGATTTATCATTCGGAAAAGTCCCTAATTATGAATCTAATAGAACCGGAAAATTTAATTTGCCTAATTCATCATCTCGAGCTATAAATAAAGTGTTCCAAACTCAATGAATGAATATGCTCAATCGTTACGGATAACCAAAGCCATTTTTAGATCTTTTCTACAATTTATAACGAAAATGACAGACACACTTTGTGTTGAGTGAACGAAAATCTCATTATAAGAAAATTAATTTTTCGAAACAATTTGAAGAGCGGCTGGAATTATTTGAAGGAAAAAAATCACTGAAACCTTGGAACAGGTCCATGCGCTTCGTTAGAGGGGGTCACCACTGGCTTAAAATCTGTCATAACAATTCCAATTCCACTGCTCAATTCCAAAAATTCCATGCCAAAAATTTCGCTAAATTCAAAAAAATCCCGATTCCATTCCAAGAATTCAATTTAATTGCGAAAATTTCAATTCAATTCCAAGTCAGTTCAAAAAATGCCATCTAATAATATCAAATCATTCCAGTGTTACTCCAAAGAGTCCCATCTTTGCACTAAAAAAATCGACTAAATTCCAAACATTCCAGTGAATTCCATAAATTTCTCTTCCAAAAATTCCATCGACTTGTCTCAAAAATTCCGCTGAATTCTAAAATTACAATAATTTCATCCGCCCGTCCCAAAAATTCCACCTGTGGTTAGCCCCCCTCGGTTCCGTTACATTGTCCATGATGATAATTTAACTAGCGATAAATTTATGTTCTCTACATTTAGCTGCTCTATATGATTTCATTACGGTATCGTTTATGCTGTTTCGTACGACATCACAGCATCGTTTTCGCGAATATGAAGACTGACTAAAAAAGCGTGAACCAACAGTGCGAGATTGAGTCGATGGTATAATGTTATGCCTTGGCTATACACAACTCGTTTATATAATGAACTTTACACTCTGTGTAAACAGTAATGCAAACTTCGAAACATACGCAGATGAACAGATTGTAATACATTTTGTAAGACAACATTGGACATGTTTGCATGAACATTACTCTCGAAATAAGTTTCTTTGGCTGAAGAATTTCGGCATTTGAGTGCAATGCAATTGATGAAATTTTACGAGTTTTATTGTCAAAATCAACGAGTAAACGTTAAAGTGAGTCTGATAGCAATGTTTTCTTGAAGTCGATTCAACAGATTTTTGTCGAAACCATGTGCTCATGACCGGATTATCCACACAGCACAGAGTTATGATTTTCATATTATTGTGCAATAAAATTTTTTTGTAGTGGAACTCACGTCTAGTGCTTTTTTCTCAAAATTGATAGTCGAACGATCAACATAATATAACAAGCCAAAAGAAAAAATGATTTGCTTTGAATGGCAGCTTTAGTTTATAATTTATGATCATATTGGATACAATTGACTTATATTCCGTGTCTATTGTTCTCTA
>JANTFA010142242.1:0-12074 GCA_026413405.1 Phytosciara flavipes | reverse complement strand
TATAAATTGTTTTGTGCTCATTAACGTTATTTTGAACTAATGCTACCATATGTTTGTGCATTTAGAAGATAAATTTGAGTTTGTATTTTTGTAATTAATTGGAAATTGGTAAATTTCGAGGACCATGAAACATTTTAAACAGAGAGAAAAAAAATTGGTACGACGCGACGCATCTCGAAAATATTGCTAGCATAATAAAGGGCATCTCGACAGTGGACAACAACTCAACAGCGTAGTGGTTAACTCGTCTCCTTTCCACAAAACAATTGCAGATGCCAGTGCGAGAGTTCGATTCCCAATTGTGGCAGACAAAAAAGCGACTGTCAGGAGTGGGTACAAAACACAGCTGATTGAATTGGTTCGAGTCTGCGGTAGTTGGTGGAAAAAGCTCTCACATGGCTTTTGCTGACAAAAGATATTGTTGGGAGACGCTAGCATTATACTCCTACTAGTTTCGCTTCTATATACGCAGATGGCACTGAATAATATCGATGTACACGGTAAACATTTTCGGTAATGAAAAGGATTTAAAAAAAGTAGAGCCCCAATCAGCGAAACTAGTAAATATTGATCTAGTTTCTGACTCATTACTTGATAAACCTGCACTATATGGGCGATCTGAATGACCTGTGCTTGTTTTTTTTTCCTGAGGGGCATGAATAAGTTATTAGTTCCTAGAAAATCACTAGCCAAAGCAAAAACGAAAGTTTCATGACAAAATATGAATGTTTTCACGTTGGACGTAGTGCCCTTATCACAAGCATTCAATAGAGCTAACTATTCTTGTTGGTGAAAATTAATTCCGGGAACATTACATTGCATCACATTCAATTCCTCAACTTTTCCTCCTCTCTAACAACCAATTACGAAGAAAGAAAATGGAAAATGGAAGTTCAGAACAGGTCAAATATCCATTGGTCTGACCGTAGAAATCACATTAATGTGCAAGCGCCTGACATCAATGTCCTGACAGAAATTAAAAAGAAATTTAAATTCTTCTGAATTGAGCAAAAAGTTCTGAGCACATAACGTAAGCAATTGTGGAATGAGCATCGGAGTTTCATCGAAATTCTTTTATTGTTCTTCACAATTTCGATGAACTTTGTCTAATCCTTCGAAGTGTTGTGGTCAGTTCATGGAGTCTGCCAAATATATGCGATTATCAGATTGCACGTAAATTCAGGTCCGGTCAGGACGAATCAAATAAATTACAAGTAAAACCGGGTCAGGCATGTGGTGAGGGTGAACTTTACAGTTTATAAACTATTTAACACATTATGATATTCTACATTCGGTTGATGTTTGCTTCTATGCCGTCTTTTCGTGTTAAGAAAACATTACGATTTAGGAAGGGTGAATAAATTTGAAAACTCAACGTTACCTGGACGTTGCGCATAAGTGTCCTGTGCCAACAAGATTATTGTTTGAAATGAAATTAGGTTGATAATTTTATCGAAATTTATAGCAATTGCAATATTTTCGAGGGTCTGATGATGTACGTGACTACTAACTAAATGAAAAAAAAATTAACGGCAGCTATGTAACGGTAAGAGTACCGCCAATAATTTCTTAAACATTACGAAAAGAAAACGATTCTAAAGGCATTTGTAAATTGTGAACTTAATTTAACAATTGAGGATATTTATCCAATCTCAACTCGAGACTTAGTACATATGAATCTGTGCAGCCTAATATTAAATCAATTTCTAATCAATTCTTTAGTTATCCTTAAGTCAGACCTTGTTATGTTACGTCTACATTTCCTTCTATCTCAAATCTCATCATAGCCAAAGAAAACTTAACGAATTTGACTGAAAGAACTGCACCGAAATTTATAGCAAGGAAAAATTAAACAAAAGTGAAATATCCGAACGAGAACTCTTTCATTTGTTATTGACAACGACGTAACATCAAAAACTCATTGAAATTCTGGCTGATGTTTCCTTCTTTTATATCAAAACATGATTTCGAACAAATGAAGTAAAAGATTTCGCATCAAATAAAAGGAGTAGAAGATTTGCGAATTGCATCGCGATACGGTCGCCGTTTGTAATAAAAGCGGTAAACGCTTGGCTTTGCTAAAGTTTAGTTGAGATGCCACTCTAAAGCTACATCAAACGGTTTTTGCACACAGCTTTGAACTGACATGAAGAGTGATGTGCTTGTGATAAGAGCTGAACTCTCAAATGTCACCAAAAGCAATAAGGTGTGACTATTTTTTCACAGTGTAGAGTTGAAGTAATTACACTAGTCAAAGTTGCAGTCTTGAAGCACACTAGAGAGTTCAGCCAGTGTACTGTCGAGCAGCAAAGCTATAAAGGTTTCATTAATTTTATTTGCTGTAACATCAGGAAAGTTGTCATGTACAATTTCGGATGTATGCCCAACATACATGAAAATTTCCCAAATGTGACAGCAAATAATAGTAGATTACATTCGGTGCGACGGAAGTCATCCATCACATGAAAGACAATTTGGCGACATGAGTATAGTACTCGTGAGTGTGTATTCAAACAACAAGCTTTGGAAACTGTTGTTTTGCAAGTGTAACACACAATTCAAAATAGCAGTTTTCAGAGCGAGTAGCTTAGAACACACAATTGAGTTCGCGAGTCTCACAAATTGTCCCGAATTCATGGATTACTTCGAGCATCCAATGCGAAAGTTGAACATTACATATCAATATCCTCCCTGCGAAAATGACCCATTACATGATGGAACGTTTTCAATTTAATTCTCATGAATGTGCCAAGTAGAAAGTCAGACTAAATTGGATGCTGCTATGTAATTCATCAATTCGAACACAATTTCAAGGCAAAATGGCAAGGGTTGTAACAAATGAAGTACAAGACCTCGAATCGATCAAAACGAAATACTTCTAGCTGACGAAGTAACAGAACGTCTCCCGTTTCTTGAGTGCTGCCTGAGCAAATGTTTTCTTTGTATTCAAATTGAAAGTGTGTATCTAGACGCAACTAGGTCCGACCTTACTAAACTAGAGATTATCAAGCAAAAATTTCAAATGACTAAACTAAAATTCAAAATTTTCTTTTCCTTCTTTGTTACAATTTCGTCTTAAGTAAACACTTTTAATGTACCAGCTAAGTTTTACTGTACCTCTAGCAAGTTTTAATTATAAATTCTACATGATTCATTAGAAATAATTAAATAAATCGAAAGCATCTGAAGAAACTCAGGACCAAATTAAGGTAATTACAAATTAGAGCTGAGTGTAGCTGTAAGAAAATTTCACAGACGAGTCGTTCGATTGTAGCAGCTAAAATGGATTACATGGGGGGTGGAGAGGAGAGAAAAATTTGTTTAATTACTAAAATCCGAATTATTTTTGTTACCTAAATGACATCTACATCTACAAAATGGCAAAATGATAAAGTTGAGATGAATCTAATAAACTACAAAAAAAATACCAACAAAACCAACTACGCTACCCAACTCAGTCGTACATGTCTTTTCTAAGCAAAGTCAAATAAATTTCTCTACCATACCTTTCTAGTAGTCTCCGTTTAAGTTCCGGTGGATAGGTGACATAGATATAATGCTCACTTTGGCCGACATCATTAAAATCGGGCGCCACATAAAACTCTTCGCCATATGCCCCTTGAACTGGTTGACCGCCAGATGTGGATGGAATTTGTTGCACGCCAGGAACTATATGAGGATGAATGTGTTGTTGCTGCTGCTGCTGTTGAGAAAGATGATAGTTGGCACTACCAGCCATTGTATTCAAACGATGATGGGTCGGACTGAGATGGGCTGGATTGGGACCGACAGCCTGGAAACTTAAATGATCGTCCGAACTGGATAGATAGAAGTTTTCGTTTTATGGACAATGAAATTTCTTCGAATTTATTGTGAGTTACTCGAATAAGATCCAAATGATGTAGTAACAGAAACAGACACCTAAGGACAACACCATGACTAGCACGAAAACAAGACCCCAGGGGAAGGCTCGTTGTTCGATTGGACCATCTTCCCAATATCGTTCACATGTTAGATACCAACACACTGCTCGATTGAGTTCGTCTGGAAATGTTGGAAATATTTTGTTGAGGTCATCGAGCTTATAGCACGTCACCTATTACCTTCCATATTTTTAAAATCCTCGTCCGACAACTGCGCCAACAATCCAACAATGCAACTGCGAACCAAAACTTCGCATCGCGTTTTCAATTGATCCAAATCCTCGGACTTGCAGTTGGCTTTCATCCTTTGCAGCTCGGCTATTCGTTGTTGTTTTCTATCGACTGGTGGTAAGGATGAATCTACCAGATTTTCGCAGGTGTATGTGGTATTTGAATCCGTTTCTTCGCCATCTTCACCATCTTCGTCATTTTTCCCATCTTCTTTGTCGGCTGATTCGAATGGAAACGGGAGATTTTACCCAACGAAATCAAAAGAATAAAAAATAGCTCGCCCTCTCCCATCACAAACCTTTCGATTCCTTGTTCGACTGTTTCTTTTTCACCCCCTTGGCTTTATCGTTACAATTGTCTTCAGTTGGTGTATCTACTTTGTTGGTTTTGAATGGTAATACAGAAGGTATAAAATTGTTTCTACTGGAAGAAAAGAAAAGTTCTCAGCAAGAGTCACCCAGTAATATAGCTCATTCGAATAACGAATAAAATGATCTTGCAAACCTAGCAGGTAATTTGGCTAAGTCTTTTGGTCCGGTTGGTTGCAATGCAGTGCGGTAAGATGTTGCCTCACGCCATATTTCTATGTCTGTTGTCATTGTTGAATCACCGAATGTTGAATCTTTCGATACTAATACATCACATCGCATAATATCACAATAATCAGACAAGCAAACTGCGTCTTCGGCCTGAGATGAGGACAACAAATTATGATTGAGTGAGAACTTGCGCAAAGTTGAATAAAAAGAGTGGTCAGACCAGTTCATTTAGTGTTAGGATTTTGCTCTGAAGTTTTTTTAGAAACGGCAAGTGTATGGCAATCACGTTTTTTACTTCTTTTGTTCAAAGAATAAAATAGTGTTTGTTGCAAAATCTACTACTTCATTTGTTCAAACAACATTTTGCTATATCATATTAATATAACGCTGCTCACAGAGCAGTGCTCAGAGCACAACACTTGCCTTTTCACGTCTCTGTCGATAACAGATGACTAGCTGTTTCTATAAGATATTTCATGAATTTTTCAGGAAGATTGTTAGAAATCTTTTAAATTCAGTTGCATGTTCTGGATTGAAACAATAGGTGATGCATCAAGCAGGTCCGGGCGACGCCCGAATGGCTTTTTGATTTTTGTATGGGCAAAGTCTAACGATGGGCTTCTTGCAAATATTCTTCATACATTGCCCGAAGGGCTTTACTCGAGCCAGTTCGGTCCTGGCATCAAGTCACATAAACAAATCTCAAAAGTGGTGAAGATGCAGTCAGAATTGAAACTTATGCATACTAAAGTAACTCGAACATTTGCATTAATTACCATGTTTATACTGCTTGTATGTCGACGCTCGAAGTGTCTGTCCAAATGCTTCTCTTCGTAAAAACTTTTCCCACAAAATCCACATGTCCTTTTTGAAATCAAAATGTTATGGTTAATTTGTAAACAATTATAGTCATGCGGGCTTAAGGCCTTTCATTAAAAACAATTAACGGAAAAGTTAAAGAAATTTAAAGTCAAACAAGAAAAGATGGAGCCACGTGCTATTTTAGTAAGAAATAATGTTGGAAAATACACCTGATGGAAATCCATAGATATTTAAAGTGTACAGGCGAAATTATCCATATCAAGGCCTCCTAGCAATTTCACCGAATACTTTTAAGAAATTTGAGGAATCGAAGTCTCTAAGTGTACGCCATGCGAGCTTCACAACATTGTTTTCAGGAACGTAGCCAGTGGTTGTTTGCCAGAAATTCGTTTTTCTTTTTTCTTGAAGAAATTAAAATATGATAGAGGCCGCTCAGCTAAGGCTCTGACTGTTTTACACTGTGTCACTGTGCGATTTCGATCTCTCTCATTTTCTAAACAAATTCGGTAAGGTTGCGAGAACGCTGTCATGTCCATAATATGGTCACTCTGATGAATTTTCATTGACCATTGCTTTGCATTCACTCTTTGAAGTGCGCGTAATAATCTCTATTAATGATATTACGTACTGAACGATTTAGGCAAGATACCTCGCCTCCATGGGTCAGCAAATGGTTCAAAAATGGGTTTAACTTGAAAAATCAACCCACTTCAGTGATAGTAGTCATAATAGAATTCCACTTCCGAGAGTTGAGACTGCGGGTACACAGTCGACTTTACGAAGTAAAACACTCTAAAGTCGACTTCACAGCTGTCTTTTGTTTTTATGAAAAACAGAGAGATGATAACATGGATGGCGATTGCTCAGGGTGCTTTGATGCCAAATTATCATCTCTCTGATGAAATTTTTCTTTTCAACTTTTATGTCATACCACTGTTCACTTTCAGTACTCTACTTAGAGTACCAGTACCACTCAAAGTGCGTAGAAAAAAAACCAAAGAAAAATATTTTTTTAAACATTGTCATCACATACCATTGACTTGGACGGTTCTGTTTTTTGGCAACTTGCTGAGGTCCGAATATGTCGCGAATGGGATGAAACGGACATTCTACCGGTAATTTCACCTGATATTTGTCCAGTATTGGAAGCCATTTTGATTGCACAATTTTGCGCACAACACGTGCACTTTCGCGCGAACATGATATTTTGAAGACGCTCGGACCGGGCCAAGGTATCAGCGATAGAAAGCAGAACACTATCACCTGCGAACAAATAGTTAATGTTAACTTGGTTTAATCATGTACGTTCAACAGGGGAACAAAATTCTACAACAGACATATGGAAGTATGAAGTTGGTATACAGTCTACTGGACCTTTAAGCAGCATGACCACTGAGCTAAAATTTTAGCCTACATCGATACGTTTTTTTAGTTTTTTTCCTTAGAAAATTTCTTTTTCAAATAGGAGGGAAAATGTGTGAGCTTTCAGAAAAAAATAGATTTGTTTGTGTCAGCTAGACGAGCTCTGAGAAAAATGAGCAGATTATGAAAATTTCGGTAATCTGCTCATCATTCTCCTCTGCACCTTTAGGGAAAGTACCGGTTTCACATTTTTGAAAAAAAAACTTCTGTAAGAAGATTTATCCAAAATAAAATAAGAAACGCCTCGATGTGGACTACAATTTCAGCTCAGTGGTCATGCCTCTTAATTGGCTATCCGAGATCAGAGAAACAGAAGTCGGTTTCTCCTCAGTCCTTTGCAAACAAAAACAGTGACAATTTCCAATGAAAATTTAAATATTTGTACCAGGCTTGCCGAACTCAATTGTAATGCAGATATGAGTATCAAAAAGCTTCCCCCCCACTACTACACTAACTCTCGATAAAATTCGAAAAACCACAATTCTAAATTCCAATGCTGGAAATCTGCATGTCAACCAGGTTCATTCAATCAAAATACAATTTCAAATGTTGCATATTGCCTGCATGCAATCGAAATGTGTGTGGCATTCCGTGTCACAGCGGGCAAGAAATACAACGAAAATATTTTGAATGAAAAATCACTTTAACTTAATAATCCTTGCATTGCATGTACAACAAATGACACTAGTGAGTGAGTGCCTATATATCCACAACACAATCCCCCTACGTACATGTACATTATGGTACAACACTAACTGCATGATTAACCCGGAAAAACGAGCACGTTGAGTATAGAAGAAGAGAAAAAAAACACTGCCCCACTAAATTGACCTTTTTTTACACGAACACGGTTGTTTCAATAAAATTATTGATCCTCACACTTTTAGATTAATAGACACCATTTATAGCTCACACAACACAGGCGAACTCATCAAAATTATATATCACAAATAAATGGTTGGTCGAATCGGAGGAAAGGACAAATAATGTCAAAGTTGAAGGAAATGGAAAGCAAGTCAAAGAGCACCATATGAAAAAACAAACAAAAATTTCGTATTTCGGGTGAAAATTGGTTTTCGTTATGTTCCTTTAGATTTTCTCATGTATCCCGTGGGAATTTTGTGTGCGGACACCGAATCGTTTTCCCGATGGAATTTCTTTCACGATATTTACCGTGCTTATCACCCAGTTCAATCTTACCTCGAAGTTAGATTTAGTCCACATTCATAATATTGTTTCATCAAAAATTCGAAAAATAATCTTAATAAGTCGCCCGGTTGAATGTTTGATGAGAGTGGAAAGAAAAAATTGAAAAAATTCTTTTATCGCCTGAATGTATGATTCCGTTCTTGTATGGAATTTTTTTTTTAATAAGTGCCGTCAAGTATGCATTAACTGTGTGAAAGCGTTTCATGTACGCTTTTACCATAAAATGAATGCTGTGCATCCTGTGCATATACTGAATGGGGTGAGTTGGTGAAGATATAGGGGTTGTTTTGGTGGTAGAAATTTGAATTATTCATGGTAGTAGGTAGTGGAAATCAATTTACGAATTGTATTTGTAAAAAGGAAGTATTTCATTCGTTACGTAGACCAGATTACGGACGAGATGATCACCGAATATAAACTCAGTGCCGCACTAGCATTTTCTGCTTTTTGAGCTTTGAAGCTACAGCGTCTCTTGAACGTAAATATTTTTGAGTAAACTTTTCGTTGTTAAATATTTTGAGATAAGGTGTGAAGTCCCAAAACGATATTAGATGTCTTGTAAGTACATACACAAGGACTTGGGTCCCATTTCTCTTTTTAAAGGGTTTTGTCTGATTGCATTACAATAGTAAACAGTTCGATTATTATGAACGAAATCACCTCCCATATGAAATCGCTATGTCCCCCGGCTCTTGTATGAACAGACCATACCTGGTTTTAACGTTCATTGCAAATTTTGACGTATGGCTCTAATCTACTTTTATTGCTGGGACAGAGCCTCTTCACAAATGCATTCAATTTTTTCAATGAATTTTTCAATTGAAGCTCTCATAACTAAATAACACTCAAAATATAATTCGTTGTGTTTAATCTAAAGATTTTTCTCTACTGTTGTTATATATAACTCTTGATACGTAATCATTTTGTTCGACATTTGATTGAATCAGCCTGATTCACTCGAAATTAAAAAGGCAATTTGAAGAAATGCGATGAGAGAAAGCGAGACTTGTTGGAAACGTTGAAGGCTGTGATTTTTGGTCTAACGGCTGTTTTGCGAAGTGCAAATTTCTGTTGTTGACGAAAGTTTGGAACGATGCGACGTAACTGATTCCAACATTCAAATTTTTTCCCATTTGACTTTCTTTTCCAATAGAGCCGATATGATTTACTCCTGCTAAGAACTTCTTATTATCCAAGATATACGAGAAACGTTATGCACCCATCTGAATCGGCAAATAAACAGACTCAGCTTTTGTGTATTAGAAGAAATAACAGTCATACACATAATTTGTGATTGCCCAAATTTCTTCAATTAAGACGCACATCTCTGAAGTACTTTTATGTTGCGGTCGCCGACAATTTCTTGATTCAACATGATTGAAATGATTACTGGGAAAGGAACAAAGGATCATGAGATCACCTTTGGCTGTCGTCCCGTAGTGATAAATCTGATACCCAAACGGGTAATGTGAAGAACGTGGGAAGCTGTTTGACCATTAAAAAAGTCGTCCCGAAGTGCGCTGGGTGTGAAGACATTGAATTGCATGAAAGTTCGGCAAAACACAGTGCCAAAGCCTCACATTTGATTGAAATTGTGCCTTCTCATCATCTCCATTTTTTCATGTGTAATGTAACCTGTACACTTTCAAAGACCATATCTGCCACCGACACATAGACCACCAAAATGAATGAGAAACTCCTGTTAATCATTTCTCATATGTAGCAAAACTTCGGATTGAACAAATGAAGTAAAAGATTTTGCACATGAAACTGTTGTGAATTCTTTGAACGAAAGAAGTAGAAGATTCGAATCTTAAATAAATTCTTGTTGCTCGTCGTCTGTTGAGATGGCAAAGATTTAGTATGCAAAAACGAAGCAACCAGACACAAAACATTTGAATAAACAAAACTCATCGACTTATCATAATCATACATGAGCAAATAAATATCCGATCAGAATGATTAAACGCCATCTTATCTCGAAAGATTACATATTGCAAAAGTGTTGAACGTCTTTTATATACTTAATTCTGTTCTCTGTGTTGCTGGTATAAAGTTCATAGAAAATAGTCACGCTCGTTCATTAAAAAAACAAACATCAAACATATAGCAAACACTTATACAGTATTACTACACAGTGACGGGTCGTGTTTTTAGCTGTTTTTTTTTCATTTTCACCGACAATTCGAACGTGGATCAGTCTTGTCTGTACTTCAATTACAAAACAAGCGGCTTTATAAATAGTTTCCGTGGTTTCTGCAAATAGATTTACTATCGGCAACGTCTATTTTATTTACAAAAATGATTCATTCATTGAGTGCAAGGTCCATGATGTTGCGGACATCCATACAGAGATTTTCCAAATTAACAGTTTATTTATCATCAGTGAAATTCATGTCAAGTTCGAGCGAGAATATTGTTAAATCATCGTATCCAGACCTCGAAATACCGAAACTAAGTTTATCCAGCTATTTGTTGGAGAATGTCCAAAATTACATTGATCAGCCGGCAGTTGTGAGTGTTGTTCTAATCGTTTTGTTTAACATTATTTTTGGACTTTGCGAATAGTTAGTTTTCATTATGTGAGACCGAGTAAGAGGTTTGCTGATTTTTTTAAAGTAATTTGTACTTTGACCTCCTGTGTTCAACGTTCGGTTGAGTGTGTGAATGTGAATGAGTTTTGTTACGGGTATGATTGAAGTTTGTATTGCAGTTGTGTGTTTATGAGCAGTCAAAATTTACATTTTTTTTGTCTGAACAGCTTAAATGCTACTTTTGAGTTTAAGATAAGAAATTGGTGTGCAGGGTCTTCTAAGAAATGTGTGCTCAGTTAGAGGGATTTTTGAAAAATAATCTACCGAAGTCAGGCTCATTTTTCAGTTAATTCTTTCAAATGTGCCTAATCGGAAATAGGTTCGTCAATGGTTGTGTGGCTAGCGGTAGGTGGTCGAGAACAGGAAACATGCACTTTTCTCATGGAAATTTCTCCCAATACGCGAAGAATATAAGGCTGATATGAGCAGTTGGAGGCGGGTGAAACTTCAGTTTCTGTGCAAAAGAGGCAATCCAAATATTTTGTTTTTTGGGCAATTTCTGCTGCTACCATACGTGTCGGAACCACGATACCAGTACAATGGTTGTCGGTCAATGAAAAAATATTTTTTGACTAGATCTTCCTGTGCACAGAATTAATTCAGTTGAGGAATTAAGCCACAAATGAATATACATCAAATATGGATCCACAGTGACACTACCTTCACTTGTTCGTGTCATTGGAAAGATGAGATGATCATGATCAGAGAAAACAGTTATTTGATGCACCTACTGTGTTTCGAAAGCAAATGAACCGATACAAGTTAGCACAAATAATCAAATTTTTCTTTACCTTTTCAATCGTTCATATCTCAGTCGATGTCAATGTATGAATTGATGAATTTTATTGCCCCGATGAAATCAATGAAAGTAGAGATGGATGAAATAAGGACTCATTTAATTCTTCAGAAACATGGTAGTCATCTGTTATCGACAATGATGACCGTAATATGCGATTGACTCGGTATAGCATTCCTTTATGTACAAAAAAAAAAGTTTAAACAAGTGAAGTAAAAGACCTCGAATCGAACAAAACGGAATACTTTTAGCAAACGAAGTAGAAGATTTGCCGAATATAATCGCTATCCGACGCGACGTCGTATCAATGGTGTACCAAGAAGAATTTCTTAGAATCCATATTTTCGGTTGTTGATCACCTCCCGCTAGCGAAAAAAGCATCGAGGAATTGTTTTAGGCGTGATTTTGGCTTCTAAGGTTCATTATTAGACAGTAGTCAAATGGAAAAAAAATTGGGTTGAGTGTTTAACCAGTTTTGTGGTGACTGCACCACAGGTCTCGCATGTGACTGCAAGGCTAGTGATGAAGCTGTATGAAA